>BSQZ01000106.1:0-30000 GCA_033239005.1 Lamellibrachia satsuma
CTGACTTGCGAGTCAAATTAATCTTAATTACTCCGGTTAATTTCATATATGCGATAGTTTGCTTCCCAGAAGCTAGACATTAGACACTAGTTAGAAGTAGCTTTTAGTTTCCCGTCCGATGAAGACATCATATTTCCATCTTTCTCTCCATGCGCCAGGAGGGTGACGATTCGACGTGTTGTGCCCTATTTTACAAAACGACTGGTTTAGCCACCGTTCGAAGTCAGAACAATCTGCATCACCAGGCGAGCACCATTATTAGCCACCGGACCATTCGCAAAGCAATTCAGGAAAGATGCTTATCAGCCACATTGTATAATATCCGCGCGATGTTAAAATAGGAAGGCGTTCAATTTATACCGGTTGCTGTCGACAAAGAAATCTTAGTGAATGAGACAAAGAACAAGACGGGGTGACGGAGACGATGAACAAGACGGGGTGACGGAGACGATGAACAAGACGGGTTGACGGAGACGATGAACAAGACGGATTGACGGAGACGATAAAACTGACGGTGCACAGCATCAATCCGTTATGATAAAGCGTTCTTCATTGACTTGATCACTAATACTGAGGGTTGTTGTCACCGTGGGAACCTTTTCACTGAAACGTCTTTATGGTATTTGTTTTTCTGTTGTGACCAATGGAGACGAGGTCTGGGTTCAAGATTGTGAGCCAGCGTCCAGAGTGGAAGGTATCGGTTTCTGTGTGTTCAACTACACTGTCAGATCGCTGATAAAACTCAGTCTAGAACACCGCCACGCCGTGTGTTGGCAGTTAAAGTAGCTAGCAAATATGCAGAGGGCGCTGATAAATGGTGGTGTCGTTGTTTACTGTTTCGTTGTTTGTGCATTGTGCGTGTTGACACTTTTAGCACTTTACAATTTGACGACGTGTCATTGGGTGTACGGCTCAGGAAATGACTGAGGTACGATATAACAATATGTTAGCAATTATTAATGCACGAGAGATACCATTTTTATAATACATATCACCTTCCATTGCAAGTAGCTAACTGAGCAAGGCGATACATGCGATGGATCACATGACTGCATTGGCAGAATTAATAACACGCCACTGTCTTAGCGGTCATTCTGACGACGCGACAGCAACAACAACAGTTCGACGTTAACAACGAAGTCTTCTCTGGTTCACAACATTCGATGCACAACATCGTACAATTAACTTCAAGACTTAGCCGATTAGTTGTGAAGAAGATTGGCCTTTACGTCCAAATATTGACATCGTTGAGGCCATTGGCTCAGAACAGCATTTCCTATAGCTTTGACATCACGTTGTTAAACTGATTATATCATTATCTCTGGAAATGCGATTCGAAAAGTTTTCTCATGGTCATTACTAACCATGATATCTTGCTGATGGACAGATGTTGTCAACGGATACGAAGACGTATATTTCTGCAAGCTAGACACTGTGAGTTGCATTGGATTAAGTTTATTGCATGACATGTTAACACGTTGACGGTGGTAATTGAACGGAATTAAATAATTTGCGGTTTTTATTTAAAATTCAACGTTCAGTTCGTGGCCTCAACTTTGTAGTCGCTGTATCGGACATACAGACGTATTTATATTGGAGAGTGCGGACGGGGTGACATACGGCGATGTGAAAACAAGCGTAATTGTTACAATAATCGTCTTACATATCACCATGAACTATCTACTAATCGCTGTTCTCGAGAAATATGGAGAACTACTCGAAGATCGCACTGCTCTCTTCAAGATATCGCTCTCTCTCTGGCTGACGCAGGTATCGGATTTACGGCCTTACCAATCAGTGCTGTATTCTGCTCAAGAGTTACACCAATAGTGCAACATTTGACACAATACCTTACCAAGATAAACATGTATGCATGTCGATGTTCGGCTTCGCTTCGATGCACAGCCAGGCTTGGGTGGCCTTCTCTAAGATGGTATCGGTATCGAAGTCCCTTAGGTACGAGCAGTTGCTCTCTAGAAATCGCTGCTACGGAATCATTGTCTCCATGTGGATCTTCGGCGCCGCTGTTGCTGCTTCAAGGTTACTTCTTAGCCCGGCGTGGAATACAGACGTTAGCTGGTTTATATTCGAGGCACACAACAGAAGAGTTTCTGCGTTGGTGTTAGTGTTGTACCTAGTCTCGTTTGTTTTTTTCCGGAACTGATTCTCAACTATGCGAGTTTATGAATTTTCCTCCCTCGTTATCGTCCGAGCTCACAGACATGTCTCGGTGCAGGTGCAGTCGATCAGCGGAGGCGCCGACGATTCAGGAACGGTGAATCTTTGTTCGGTAGAGGTGTTGCCGTTGTCGAAGAAAGTCTCACGACAGTGGATGCACATTTAAGAGGAAGACGTGAAAATGATGACGTAAATGTGATGACGTGAATCTGGTGACGTGAATGTGAATGTCAGAGATAAAGGTAAAAGCATGTGTACATAATAATTATAATATAACAATTACTTCAGTAGCATATTGACAAGTCCTTTCCTCAAAAGAAGAGGCGCCTGGTATCGTCATCAACCCCGTCGTAAGAGTCTCGAACGTCTTAAGAGTATTGATCATACGTCTTAGGACGTTAGTCAGGCATCTTGAGACATGGTCAAGCTTTTTAAGAGTATTGGTCAAGCATGATCCATAGATAACTACTATATAACCACCACAAAAACACCGTATGTATTATGATATGTTTATTCAAGCGAAGCTATTTTTATATTATATTATTATTATGTACAAATGCTTTTATGTTTATCTACGTTATTCACATTTACGTCATCACATTCACGTTATCATATTCACATCATCACGTTCACGTAATCACATCGCGTGTTCAAACGCGGGAATGGATGAGAAAAATGGCGAAACCGCCAAATTGGTAGATACGCGGGAGAATTGGGAAAAGGCATGTAGAAACGCGGGAAATGGAGAAAACGGCGAGTTTGTAGAAAAGCGGGAAATGGAGAAAATGGTAAGTTTGTAGGAATGAGAAAAAATGGAGAAAACGGCGAGGTTGAAGAAACGCGGGACGCCACCCGGCCATTAGAAACGCAGTACAGTACGTAGATCGGCGGAAACCGCGAGAAATCCGCGAGGATTACCGATAATGTTAAATTATGGACTTTAATTAATTGAACCAAAACGAGTGGCGACTGCTCAGTAGCTGACACGAATATCAATCTCAGACGAAGGTTCAGCGGTCCTCCAATGAGTGGTCAGATCGTTTATTTGTGCGGTTAATCGCAATAAAATGGGCTATATATAGCTTCTATCGAAAGTGCCGGATTATCAACGTGGGAGGCCTTATAGAAACATTTTGCTGGTGCACTTAACGAGATCTTCAACAACAAATGCCTGCGCAGAAGCTTACACCTAAAATGGTCAGACAAGGTATCCAACACTACGCTGTGGGAAAGGACCAAGCAACTGCCAGTAGAACACGAAATGACGAAGACAACGTGGCAGTGGATAGGATACACATTTGGGGGTCGATAATAAGATGCAAAGTATATGCATTTGTTTCGTGCAATGTGTATTAATGTTGTCACGGAAGGCTATAAGGACTCCACCGCCATGGACATTCCCAGCTAACAATTTTACGTTGTAAGTACGTAGTGACAACGTAGCTTTTTGGTTGCGAGTACGTATTTTTGCATACGTGTTTATTACGTAAATTTGTGGACTACCAGAAACATTGCTACGACGTAGTGAAATTACCATGTACTATCTATCTGGTACCTTCCTGGTACCTTTCTACAACGATTCCAGTACCTTTCTACTACCATTCCACAACGTTTCTACTACCTTCCCACAACGTTTCTGCTACAACGTTTCTGCTACCTTTCTAGCACCTTCCGACAACGTTTCTACTACCTTTCTGGCACCTTCCCACAACGTTTATGTTACCTTTCTGGCACCTTCCCACAACGTTTCTGCTACCTTTCTAGCACCTTCCCACAACGTTTCTGCTACCTTTCTGGCACCTTCCCGCAACGTTTATGTTACCTTTCTGGCACCTTCCCGCAACGTTTTTACTACCTTTCTAGCACCTTCCCACTACGTTTCTACTACCTTTTTAGCACTTTCCCACAACGTTTATGTTACCTTTCTGGCACCTTCCCGCAACGTTTCTACTACTTTTCTAACACCTTCCCACAACATTTCTACTACCTTTCTGGCACCTTCCCACAACGTTTCTGCTACCTTTCTGGCACCTTCCCACAACGTTTATGTTACCTTTCTGGCACGTTCCCACTGCGTTTCTGCTACCTTTCTAGCACCTTCCCACTACGTTTTGTACTACGTTTCTGGTACCTTCTCGCAACGTTTCTACTACCTTTCTGGCACCTTCCCACTAGGTGTATGTTACCTTTCTGGCACCTTCCCGCAACGTTTCTGCTACCTTTCTAGCACCTTCCCTCTACGTTTATGTTACCTTTTTGGCACGTTCCCCCAACGTTTCTGCTACCTTTCTAGCACCTTCCCACAACGTTTATGTTACCTTTTTGGCACGTTCCCCCAACGTTTCTGCTACCTTTCTAGCACCTTCCCACAACGTTTCTACTACTTTTCTGGCACCTTCCCACAATGTTTATGTTACCTTTCTGGCACCTTGCCACAACGTTTATGTTACCTTTCTGACACATTCCCACTACGTTTCTGCTACTTTTCTACTACCTTTCTAGCACCTTCCCACAACGTTTGTTACCTTTCTGGCACCTTCCCACAACGTTTCTGCTACCTTTCTAGCACCTTCCCACAACGTTTCTGCTACCTTTCTGGCACCTTCCCGCAACGTTTATGTTACCTTTCTGGCACCTTCCCGCAACGTTTTTACTACCTTTCTAGCACCTTCCCACTACGTTTCTACTACTTTTTTAGCACCTTCCCACAACGTTTATGTTACCTTTCTGGCACCTTCCCGCAACGTTTCTACTACCTTTCTAGCACCTTCCCACAACGTTTCTACTACCTTTCTGGCATCTTCCCACAACGTTTATGTTACCTTTCTGGCACCTTCCCACAACGTTTATGTTACCTTTCTGGCACGTTCCCACTGCGTTTCTGCTACCTTTCTAGCACCTTCCCACTACGTTTCGACTACGTTTCTGGTACCTTCTCGCAACGTTTCTACTACCTTTCTGGCACCTTCCCACTAGGTGTATGCTACCTTTCTGGCACCTTCCCGCAACGTTTCTGCTACCTTTCTAGCACATTCCCACAACGTTTATGTTAACTTTTTGGCACGTTCCCCCAACGTTTCTGCTACCTTTCTAGCACCTACCCACAACGTTTCTACTACCTTTCTGGCACCTTCCCACAACGTTTATGTTACCTTTCTGGCACCTTGCCACAACGTTTATGTTACCTTTCTGACACATTCCCACTACGTTTCTGCTACTTTTCTAGCACCTTCCCACAACGTTTATGTTACCTTTCTGGCACCTTCCCACAACGTTTCTGCTACCTTTCTAGCACCTTCCCACAACGTTTCTACTACCTTTCTGGCACCTTCCCACAACGTTTCTACTACCTTTCTGGCATCTTCCCACAACGTTTATGTTACCTTTCTGGCACCTTCCCACAACGTTTATGTTAACTTTCTGGCACGTTCCCATTGCGTTTCTGCTACCTTTCTAACACCTTCCCACTACGTTTCTACTACGTTTCTGGTACCTTCTCGCAACGTTTCTACTACCTTTCTGGCACCTTCCCACTAGATGTATGCTACCTTTCTGGCACCTTCCCGCAACGTTTCTGCTACCTTTCTAGCACATTCCCACAACGTTTATGTTAACTTTTTGGCACGTTCCCCCAACGTTTCTGTTACCTTTCTAGCACCTTCCCACAACGTTTCTACTACCTTTCTGGCACCTTCCCACAACGTTTATGTTACCTTTCTGGCACCTTGCCACAACGTTTATGTTACCTTTCTGACACCTTCCCACTACGTTTCTGCTACTTTTCTAGCACCTTCCCACAACGTTTATGTTACCTTTCTGGCACCTTCCCACAACGTTTCTGCTACCTTTCTAGCACCTTCCCACAACGTTTCTGCTACCTTTCTGGCACCTTCCCACAACGTTTATGTTACCTTTCTGGCACCTTGCCACAACGTTTATGTTACCTTTCTGACACCTTCCCACTACGTTTCTGCTACTTTTCTAGCACCTTCCCACAACGTTTATATTACCTTTCTGGCACCTTCCCACTACGTTTCTACTACCTTTCTAGCACCTTCCCACAACGTTTATGTTACCTTTCTGGCACCTTCCCACAACGTTTATGTTACCTTTCTGGCACGTTCCCACTGCGTTTCTGCTACCTTTCTAGCACCTTCCCACTACGTTTCGACTACGTTTCTGGTACCTTCTCGCAACGTTTCTATTACCTTTCTGGCACCTTCCCACTAGGTGTATGCTACCTTTCTGGCACCTTCCCGCAACGTTTCTGCTACCTTTCTAGCACATTCCCACAACGTTTATGTTAACTTTTTGGCACGTTCCCCCAACGTTTCTGCTACCTTTCTAGCACCTTCCCACAACGTTTCTACTACCTTTCTGGCACCTTCCCACAACGTTTATGTTACCTTTCTGGCACCTTGCCACAACGTTTATGTTACCTTTCTGACACATTCCCACTACGTTTCTGCTACTTTTCTAGCACCTTCCCACAACGTTTATGTTACCTTTCTGGCACCTTCCCACAACGTTTCTGCTACCTTTCTAGCACCTTCCCACAACGTTTCTACTACCTTTCTGGCACCTTCCCACAACGTTTCTACTACCTTTCTGGCATCTTCCCACAACGTTTATGTTACCTTTCTGGCACCTTCCCACAACGTTTATGTTAACTTTCTGGCACGTTCCCATTGCGTTTCTGCTACCTTTCTAGCACCTTCCCACTACGTTTCTACTACGTTTCTGGTACCTTCTCGCAACGTTTCTACTACCTTTCTGGCACCTTCCCACTAGGTGTATGCTACCTTTCTGGCACCTTCCCGCAACGTTTCTGCTACCTTTCTAGCACATTCCCACAACGTTTATGTTAACTTTTTGGCACGTTCCCCCAACGTTTCTGCTACCTTTCTAGCACCTACCCACAACGTTTCTACTACCTTTCTGGCACCTTCCCACAACGTTTATGTTACCTTTCTGGCACCTTGCCACAACGTTTATGTTACCTTTCTGACACATTCCCACTACGTTTCTGCTACTTTTCTAGCACCTTCCCACAACGTTTATGTTACCTTTCTGGCACCTTCCCACAACGTTTCTGCTACCTTTCTAGCACCTTCCCACAACGTTTCTGCTACCTTTCTGGCACCTTCCCACAACGTTTATGTTACCTTTCTGGCACCTTGCCACAACGTTTATGTTACCTTTCTGACACCTTCCCACTACGTTTCTGCTACTTTTCTAGCACCTTCCCACAACGTTTATATTACCTTTCTGGCACCTTCCCACTACGTTTCTACTACCTTTCTAGCACCTTCCCACAACGTTTCTGCTACCTTTCTGGCACCTTGCCGCAACGTTTCTGCTACCTTTCTGCAACATTACCTACAGTAACTAAAAATCCTCTCCAGAAGGAAGAAAGACACATCAAACATTGTTTAATTTTCAGCATTTATTTCAATGACAACAGTTACTGTATCTTTGCACGCACGCATGCACGCAGGAACGCTCGGTTTAGTTGTCAGGCTCAGAATCACTGACACTGGGGGCTCTGCTGGGGGGTTGTGCTGGGGAGTTTATGCTCCTTGAGAAAGATAGTCGAGCCTGCAAACATACAGATTGTTTATTATTATGTTGAACTCATTTTAAAAACAATTGCATCACGTTATTATAGTAATCTTCTTAATCTTTGCAATACAGTACCAGGAATGTTATAACACAAATATATGTGCATATAAGGCAATTCAAAGTTTAACAGAACATGTTAAAATATTGAAGTCCCTCATCAGTAGGTTAATCTAGATATTTTTACAAATTGTATCTGATGGGAATGTACACCACCAACATAAATGTAACTGAGACTGGGTACACCTGCTGTACTTGTCTTCATAACACTGATTGTGCTTGTGATAACGTCTGTTTTATATGGGTTGAGATTATGCTTACTGGCTTCCATTTACAATCATGACAAGTAAGACTTATACGATATAATAATCTTAATGTGGCAAATACATTTACAATCATGACAAGTACGACTTATACGATATAATAATCTTAATGTGGCAAATACATTGCTGCAAAGAAAAATACACAAATCGAGCTCTCAATGTGCCTTGCAGGATGGTTTTTGTCAGGCCAGTAGATCTAGCTTGTGACGTGTCCATACCATCTTAGTTTGCGTCTTCTGACTGTGGTCAGGATGTCTTCGTGTTGTCCGATGTTTCGACTGATTATCCACAGAAGGGTTAATATTAGCCAGCTGCTAATACTCGTCCTTACATTGACACTAGTTCCGATGTACGTCTATTATAGCCTTTAAGTGTTGTCCTTTTCATTAAAATTTGCCACGGAAACCGGGGGGGGAGTCTAAGACCCCCTTCATGGGCTCCGGGAGGGTCTTGAGACCCCTAAGACCCCACCTGGATCCGTTGCTAGTCATCGACGTAAACAACTATATAGTTCCGTCTTAATTAGACCAATCGGAAACGTCCGATTACAAAATCAAGTATAATTAACTGCGCTGCGCGGAACGCAACATTGTGTGCCGGGCACGTTTAAGTATTTTCACAAACTCGATAAATTAATTTTGCGGTATTTTGTAACCAAAATACACTTTACACAGAGAATAGCTGCCGGCCTCGTTGTGAATGCAAACAAAGAACGCATCACATTCCCCAACGTACTCGCCATATCACGACTACGACAACTTGATTATAACTTAAGTTCAAAATGGACAGCTGGCGAAGTTGGCATGGTGAGAAGGCACTGTTTAAACCTTTCTACTGACGGTTGGCTAACTAATTCTTGTGTGCTCTTGTTTCTATGACCATGGAATAGGAGCACACAATAATTAGTTAGCCACCCGTCAGTAGAAAGGCTTAGACAGTGCCTTCTCACCATGCCAACATAGAACAATTATACAGTCCTTATTATTAGATATCATATAGCCCATTCACTAATGTATTGCCTAACTACGCAGACGCGACATATTCTGACTAAAACGGACCTGAACCGGCATTACATCACCCGCTCCCACGCAATAGTGGTCACAGCTCGAAAATACTCTAGCCACATTTATATGTGGCTAACATAGAGTTATGAGCTCAAATGGAAGAAGACGTTTTTTTGGAATTGGAATTTATTCAACATTTCAACATAAAACAGTACAATGCAACATCATATGCAGACAGTGACATGTCGGCACCATTTTGCTGCCATATTACCTATCAAGACGTGTAAATACATAGGCAGATTTAAAGAAATGTTGAAGGGAAATGCAGTTGTATAAACGATTGCTTGGCCCGGCAAGGCAATTGTTACGTCATTGTAACTGTGCACATGAGTAAAGCGGCGAACATATCTACCCAAATTCGTCATCCGTTGTTTAAACACGGACCGAACTCCACACCAGTGACGTCACATTTCACTACTGCCACAACCAAAGATCTGTGTCACAGCTTACACTTCATGTTCTACACATCTTTATTTCATTAGGTAAACTCCTAATTTTGTCAAGAAATATCTGTTTCGATAACATACGTACACTTGCGGATAGTATTTGTAATGAAAATATGTATATAAACACAACGACGCTCGTGTCTGTTTGAAACTATGTTACGTCACTCCAGCACAAAGTGTCAATGACGTAACAACAATGACGTTGCACAGCCAACAAATCCTTTACACCACTTCGCATATTTATAATCAGGTTGTTGAAGTGGTGATATGCTGAGTGGCGCCACTGTTGGGAATGTAAACACAGACGAGGCACAATGTCGTCCGCTTCCGACCCATTCGTGCTGGTATTCGCCGTCTGTAAATCACCAGTCTTACCGTAGCCCTACTTAAGGCACGTCAGACATTCCATGCGTGACCAGACGACACACGTTTGCCCACAGAAGCTATAACTCAGTGACTGAGTGACTTGGAGTAGGCAGTTGTGGAATGGGTTATTTATCTAGCAATGCCCGTGTTTTTACAATTTATCCTTTTTTTCTTAAAAGGTCACACAGCTGTATTCTCTAATATTTTGATGAAAAAGGAAAACAAAAAAAATTACTACTGGTATCGGTGCCAGTCTCACCCCGGACTTCATGGATAAAGAGGAGAGCAACACCATATTGTCAGCAGTCAGATAAGTGTCTTTTTCAAAAGTCATCAATTAACAATTAACTCCTTTTGTCAAGTATAAAACCATTTATTTCCAGGATTGATGCAACAACACGTGTACATTCACGTAACATTGATGCAACAACACGTGTACACTCACGTAACATTGATGCAACAACACGTGTACACTCACATAACATTGATGCAACAACACATGTACATTCACATAACATTGATGCAACAACATATGTACATTCACATAACATTGATGCAACAACACGTGTACACTCACGTAAC
This sequence comes from Lamellibrachia satsuma, assembly GCA_033239005.1. Classification (NCBI taxonomy): domain Eukaryota; kingdom Metazoa; phylum Annelida; class Polychaeta; order Sabellida; family Siboglinidae; genus Lamellibrachia; species Lamellibrachia satsuma. The sequence continues at coordinate 10,579 of BSQZ01000106.1, forward strand.
ATTGATGCAACAACACGTGTACACTCACGTAACATTGATGCAACAACACATGTACATTCACATAACATTGATGCAACAACACATGTACACTCACGTAACATTGATGCAACAACACGTGTACATTCACATAACATTGATGCAACAACACGTGTACACTCACGTAACATTGATGCAACAACACGTGTACACTCACGTAACATTGATGCAGTAATAAACATTGTATGAAATGCACTCTTCTTGAACAGATAATAATTATGTCTTCCCACTTTTAATTAAGTTAACTACATATGTAATGTATTGGGCACACACACATATATATACACGTGTACACTCATATAACATTGATGCACCAACACGTGTACACTCATATAACATTGATGCAACAACACGTGTACACTCACGTAACATTGATGCACCAACACGTGTACACTCATATAACATTGATGCAACAACACATGTACATTCACATAACATTGATGCAACAACCCATGTACACTCACGTAACATTGATGCAACAACACGTGCACATTCACATAACATTGATGCAATAACACGTGTACACTCACGTAACATTAATTTAGTTAACTACATATGTAATGCATTGGGCACACATATATATATATATATATATATATATATATATATATATATATATATATGTATATCAGCAACTACTTTCATTAAAATTTGAGAACGTGTAAATAATGAATACTGGTTCCACTTGTATAATCTCTTCCATTTCTGACAATATTCTATTTGAGCCACTAAATAAACTACTTGTATGGATCAATTAATAAACATGATAGCAGTAAAAAAGGATTATTGTAGATATATTCAGATGAAAATAACAATGGCTTTCATTTCCAACTGCACATCCTTTACAGTAGCCACAACATATTTGGTCATATGGCGATGTTCATAGCCTTTCAGATTACTAATACACTCTCCTAATTAAATCTCTTTATCAAATGGTATACCTAATTCTAAATGCATATATTATGCAGCATGTTTATATATTTGTATCAAACAAGTGTTATGACTAGCACCAGGCCACTCGTGATATGATTCAAATTGTCTGATTTCATTTTAAAAAGCTTAATGTCTGATATGACACATGATTATACGTATAAAATATATTACATGCATATATGAATAGTTATAGCCACTGCCAGTGTTTTTAAGGTTAAACTCGTATGAGATGTGCGGAATGTCATATGGGAAAAACCTGTTTTTTCCTTAATTATTTAGTAAGTCAATATTACATATATATCTCACATAGGCACAACAGGATTTCATACCAGCAATGTGCTCGTATATCAAAGACCTTCAAACACACAGCTTCTCCATATTGCGTATTAGCAGCAAACAATCACAGCAGAGATCAAAGCGTTCAATATGTGTGTTACACTGCATCTCACAAGGCAAGCAGACTGTACATGAAGAGCGGGAGGACAAGATTGTCTATCTGTGAGGTGAATGCTTCCAGCAGAGATGTGAGAACAACTGCCACGGTGACTTGAAGCCATCCTATCTGTGGGCAGACGCCTACAAACAGAAGATATACTGTCATCCTAGAAACAGAAAATACCCCATCATCCTAGAAAAAGAAAATACTCTGTTGTCCTAGACAGTACAAACCTAAAATACCATGTCGTCCTAAAAACCTAAAATACACTGTTATCCTACAAACATAAATATCCTATCATCAAAGAAACCTAAAATATCCTGTCATCCTAGAAACCTAAAATGCCCCATCATCCGAGAAATGTAAAATACCCTGTCATCATAGAAACGTAAAATATTGTTGTCCTAGAAACATAAAATACCATGTTGTGCTAGAAACATAAAATACAGTCTTCCTAGAAGCATCAAATACCATCATCCTAGAAATGTAAAATACCCTATCGGCCTTGAAACGTAAAATACCGTCATCCTAGAAACATAATCTGTAATCTGAGAAACATAAAATCCCATCATTGTAAAAAAATAAAATACAATCATCCTAGAAAACTCCAATACTCTTTCATCCTAGAAAACTCCAATACTCTTTCATCCTAGAAACGTAAAATACTCTGTTCTAGAACCAGGAAATACCCTGTAGTCATAGGAAAATAAAATACTGTCATCCTAGAAACTTAAAATACTATGTAATCTTAGAAACAGAAAATACCATCATCCCAGGAACAGAAAATACTGTCATCCCAGAAACATTAAATACCATCATGGATATTCTCCTAGAAACAGAAAATACTGTTGTCCTAGAAACAGAAAATACCTTGTCCTAGAAATTAAAAAAGAGCTTATGTCCTAAAAACGGAACCTGTTTAGTACCCACTATGATATGTCAGCTCGTTTGTGCAAATTTGTTATTTAGTTTTGGTGAAATCATCGCATAAACTATTACATTATTTTTGACTGGTTCTGGTCAAAATTTTGCGAAAACGGAAAAAGTTGTTCAGTTATAAATTATTTACTATGACATAAGGCTATTCAAACTTTTGCAAGTTACCAGATTTAACAATCATAGTAAATTCTTCGGACAATTTTAACAAAAGTGTGCACTCTTTTAATAAACTAACTGTGCATAAAATACTTTTCACACACTACAAATTTAAACATAAGTGAACCTTATTTGAGATGGGCTACGTTAACTGAAGGAGTTTTCAATAAGATGATTACCTAAATGAAATATGATCCAGACAGCCAGAAGCTGAACAACAACAGATGCGATGGTTCCTTCAACTGTCTTCTTCATTCCTGCAACAATTATCGTTATGCATGTGCAACTACAAATATTGTGCTTCTTCACGCAATATGGAATTGTTATAAATTCGGGAAAAATCACTCATGTAAATTGGCTTCTATGTGTTTAATTCACTCCTGTTGGATTGACTATGTGCATTGCTCTCTGTGTAGAAGGTATACTAGGTATATCTATGTTCCAATGCAGGGCTTCATCTTATGTAAATTGCGCACTTTGTTTGCATTCGATACATGCAAACTACATTGCCATTGGATTAAACATTACTGGAAGCACAACATCAAGATGAAAATGTTTATTTATGAAAATCATAATCAAACTGCAACAAAGAGTACCACAGCAGTAACATTTGGATGCTAAGCTAAGGTTTATACATAGCTCAGAATATCAGTGGTGGAAAGAGATCATAGCACCTACCTGGCCACCTGTGATTTCCACACTTAGATCCTACAACTGCTGCCACCATGTCACCTAGACCTATAGACAGGACGCCGCTGTACAGGGAAAGTGCCATGCCTGTAACACACATTCAGAGTTGTGTAGGGGTAATCTTAGGGAGGGTAGAGAGAAGACAGCAAAAAGGGGGTCGAGACTATTCAGAACGATAAAACCAATTAACTAATTTCTTTTTATAATATTAATTTGCTAACAAATGCGAGTGATATTGTACTTTTTGCTGTATCTACTACTAATGGGAAAACGACTTTGAAGGTACATTTCGATCTTTTTTATCTTAAAGGGAAATAAAAGTTTTGTGCCTATGCACATATAAGAGTTACTGAAACATTTGCCACTACAATTAAGAATATCATGCCAGTGGTTTACTACAAAAACCTTGTTGAACACACATGATCTTAATTTCATGGGCTGTGCCATACTGTCAGATAACCCTACGTCATGAGTGTCAAAGTCTAGCAAAATTCGCTCGCCAAATGAAAAATATAATTGTATACAACTATTCCTATATTTGCCAATATGATATGGCTATGCTGTTTGTGTCCAAACTCGACACATGCAACATATTTTGGCATTTGTTAACTAAACTAGTCCTCTTTCTGGCAAAATAACACATTTGTTTAAGACTATGCGTTGGTACTGTGTATAATGGCTTCTCTTAATACATCACAGTTGTCTAGGTTACCTGATTTTCATGGAACTGCGCATGCGCTTATCAGTCTCACTGGTTAACATATCAGCGCTCAGTCAACTGGAAAAATGACCGGAATCTCCCACTTTTAGAACACATTCTGAATAAACCAGTGGCATGATATTCTTGATTTTAGTTGCACATGGTTTGTTTTTATCATCTCTATTAGGTGCATAGCCCCAAAACCATGACTTTTGTTTTGCTTTAACATCATGTTCTATATAGCATAAATTACACCTATTCTTCTTATGAAAATTAACATTGCTGTTCAGTACATTTCTATAAACAACTCTCAACAATTTCCAATACCTATTTCTGTTAATTAATTGGCAAACTCCAACTGGGTATCGTGCCAATGGATGGTATCTATTCTATGAAGACAGCAGTTCCTTGAAATTGTCCTGAGCTTCAACCAAAAGCACCTCCAGGATGTTCCAGCTACGGTGTAAGATAAAAACTAGTTTCTGTATTCCTGTGTTGGTTCTTATGTATTTGCACTTGTAAGGGTGATTTGAGTGTGTGCATTCGTTGGCAGGTACTAAAATGTTTTTGGCCAGAATATAAGCAGCAAGAAGAAGAAACTGTTTTACACTTACATTTTACACTAACACAGTTTTATATCAGGGATAAAGGTAGGAATGTTTTTTAACTGACAATCTCTGGGAATGCTGAAGGAAAAGAAAAGTCATGGTTTTGGGCCTATGCACCTATAATAGTTAATAAAACATAACCATTTGCAACTACAATCAAGAATATCATGCCAGTGGTTTATCAGGAAAACCACACATCATCTTGATTTCATGGGCTACGCCATACCCTACGTCAAGTCAATAGTTTATAGCCATGCTGTTTGCATCTTAACTCAACTTATGCAACATATTTTGGTCTTTGTTTACTAAACTGATCCTGTTCTAACTAAGAGCTCACTTGATTGAGAGTTTACAATATTTCTGTCACTTTCAGTGTATGCCCACTGGCCCTTTGTTATCATTGGAGCGCAAGTCTAGCTGCATTTATTTCCATTAACTGCCAGATGCTTATTGGTTGCCCTGGTCAACATGTCAGCGCCAGGAAAACTGAGATTTTACCAGAATCTCCCAGTTTAGAACAAATTACAAGAAAACATAATTCTGAGGTAGCACGACATTCTTAAATGTAGTTGCAAATAGTTAGCTTTTATTAACTCTTTTAGATGCACAGTCCCAAAACCATGACTTTGTTTCACTTTAATAATTTCAGTTGGTCACTGCCAAGGAAAGAGTGGCCATCTTGGATTTGGGTTTGTTGTTGCACCCTTATATATCTGTATGTACCTGATCCGATGGGGTGGAGCCAGAGGGGCAGGGCGAGACCAGTCAACAGGTAGAGTGGGGTGAGGAGGACTACACCCTTGTCCCGGTCATCCACAAACACCTGCAGCCACTTGTGTAGGAGGTCACCAACAGGTGGGATCCTCCACATGTGTATACACTGCAATAAAGATGTGTTGGTTGCAGGGTCCAACTACGACACTGTAACTGATTGACCTATGACATTTAACTCCAACCAGCCCTGTCTAGGGCTAACATGTAGCAGTGGTTTATTTTCAGAATGTTCCTACCAGTGGCTTTTGTCTCTCTTTTCTGAAAGACACAGGCAAAGTGGGGTGAATGAAATTCACATCACTTTGCCTTTCGAAACGGCAGCAGGTGGTTTTGAACCCCGGTCCCCTCAACTGAAAGTCTAACGCTCTACCACACAACCACCGATTACACACAAAATGCTGTATTTGAAATTGTAATTTATTCTTGTCTAGAAATTATGCCATAATTCATGGTAACTGTATTTTAATAATTACAATTAGTTACAGTATCTTTCATATTACAAACTTTACATAAAATAACCTATCAAAAGTGCTGTCAAAATATACAAATATTACCAAGTCCATTATATTTTTATCAATCGTATACAAAATATTATAATTTAGCAATACACTTGGTATATAAATAACAAATGTATACTGAATGGACTTTTGGAATAAACAGTTGGTCCCACACTACACAACTGTATTTGAAATGACGTAGTTGTACTTGATTTTAAAATATGTAATTGATTTGATCACATACCATTATAATCATAATTAATTACATTGCTATTTTAAGTAATCATAATGTAGTTAGTAAAATTACTACTATTTGTACCTTAAACCTAGAAAAGTTTGTTGCTTGTGGTTTTACTAGGGGACATTTCTTGCAGATTTAATTTTGCAGCTTTTTTATTTAACACAACCCACAGTCCCAATTACAAACCACTTAGATCAGCTATAATAAACAACAACCCAGTCCCAATCACAAACCACACACTTCAGCTATAATAAACAACAACCAAGTCCCAACCACACACTTCAGCTATAATAAACAACAACCAAGTCCCAACCTCACACTTCAGCTATAATAAACAACAACCAAGTCCCAACCACACACTTCAGCTATAATAAACAACAACCAAGTCCCAACCACACACTTCAGCTATAATAAACAACAACCATGTCCCAACCACACACTTCAGCTATAATAAACAACAACCATGTCCCAACCACACACTTCAGCTATAATAAACAACAACCATGTCCCAACCACACACTTCCGCTATAATAAACAACAACCAAGTCCCAACCACACACTTCAGCTATAATAAACAACAACCAAGTCCCAACCACACACTTCAGCTATAATAAACAACAACCAAGTCCCAACCACACACTTCAGCTATAATAAACAACAACCAAGTCCCAACCACACACTTCAGCTATAATAAACAACAACCAAGTCCCAACCACACACTTCAGCTATAATAAACAACAACCAAGTCCCAACCACACACTTCAGCTATAATAAACAACAACCAAGTCCCAACCACACACTTCCGCTATAATAAACAACAACCAAGTCCCAACCACACACTTCAGCTATAATAAACAACAACCAAGTCCCAACCACACACTTCCGCTATAATAAACAATAACCAAGTCCCAACCACACACTTCAGCTATAATAAACAACAACCATGTCCCAACCACACACTTCAGCTACAATAAACAACAACCAAGTCCCAACCACACACTTCAGCTATAATAAACAACAACCAAGTCCCAACCACACACTTCAGCTATAATAAACAACAACCAAGTCCCAACCACACACTTCAGCTATAATAAACAACAACCAAGTCCCAACCACACACTTCAGCTATAATAAACAACAACCAAGTCCCAACCACACACTTCAGCTACAATAAACAACAACCAAGTCCCAACCACACACTTCAGCTATAATAAACAACAACCATGTCCCAACCACACACTTCCGCTACAATAAACAACAACCAAGTCCCAACCACACACTTCAGCTATAATAAACAACAACCATGTCCCAACCACACACTTCCGCTATAATAAACAACAACCAAGTCCCAACCACACACTTCAGCTATAATAAACAACAACCAAGTCCCAACCACACACTTCAGCTATAATAAACAACAACCAAGTCCCAACCACACACTTCAGCTATAATAAACAACAACCAAGTCCCAACCACACACTTCCGCTATAATAAACAACAACCAAGTCCCAACCACACACTTCAGCTATAATAAACAACAACCAAGTCCCAACCACACACTTCAGCTATAATAAACAACAACCAAGTCCCAACCACACACTTCAGCTATAATAAACAACAACCAAGTCCCAACCACACACTTCCGCTATAATAAACAACAACCAAGTCCCAACCACACACTTCAGCTATAATAAACAACAACCAAGTCCCAACCACACACTTCAGCTACAATAAATAACAACCAAGTCCCAACCACACACTTCAGCTATAATAAACAACAACCAAGTCCCAACCACACACTTCAGCTATAATAAATAACAACCAAGTCCCAACCACACACTTCAGCTATAATAAACAACAACCAAGTCCCAACCACACACTTCCGCTATAATAAACAACAACCAAGTCCCAACCACACACTTCAGCTATAATAAATAACAACCAAGTCCCAACCACACACTTCAGCTATAATAAACAACAACCACTCCCAACTTCAAATCACTTACCTCAGCTATAATAAACACGCCTAGGGCGCATGATGACGCCAATGTGAGCATCTCTGTATGAAAGATGAGCCCTGGCAGAAACACACACAACATAAGGACGTGAAACTGCTTCCTTGCAAGTATCGAAACATTTCTTTGTTGTGCCACATTATCATCAGTGTTCTGTGCTGGATCGTGTTCACCTGGTCTGTCAGTGTTCTTTGCCGGTTCCTGTTCACCTGGTCTATCATCAGTCTTCTGCGCTGGTTTGTGTTCACCTGATCCATCATTTGTTGGAGTTGTGTCAGATTTTCGTTTTTCTGCAGCTACCGACCATTTGATCCTCTGGGAGTTCACGTAGACGATTGCTATTGCAGCGATGCAGCAAGCACTCCAAAATGCAAACAGACGTTGCTGAAAACACAAATGTTGCATTGTTTGAGTCATCATTACTGACCAAGTAACCATGGTAATAATTCTGTGTTTAAGACCGCATACATACTTAAGTTTCCAATTTCTGGTGGGAAACGGCTGCACTTGTTAGCCAACTCATGGGCTTCTGATGAAATCTACCACATTTCAGCATTCTTCCATTTAAAAAAATTCCCGTTTTCTGACTAAATCATTTTAAAAAAAAATTTCTGCTATTTTCAAACTAATGTTGCTCATTAAAATAATTTTTATTATTATTCATATTTATTTGTTGTTGTCTTTTCTCCATAGCTTTAGGTAAAAACCTGTCACTGATGTTTCTTAGTGGCAAGTTGACATCCTACCTTGACCATAGATTGTGATATGTAGTGGACGAGCCACAGGATAAAATTCTGCCCTAGATGCCAGTAGAGCAGAGGCAAGGAGATTGCCATGGCGACGGATACCAACAGGAAGAAGAAATGCTTGACAGCTCGGCATTGTGGGAATATGGTCACCGTGCACACAACAATTATGCACGATAAGACTGCGACCTGAAGTAGACATCATATAAGGTCATGTGAATATCATGGAGAGAACAAACTAAAATTACAGTATTAAATGTTATGCTCAAACAATATTTTATGCAATCAACAACACAACACAGATATAGAGATATGAAAAGGCCAAATGAATGACGTTTATTGTGGGAATTAAGGGTAAGCCCACTTTCAAAGAAATGTAAAACAAAGAAATGTGGGCCCAACAACCCAACGCCAGGCTGACTACGCCCCATGCGAGCCTCCTGGACATCAGGTTCAATAGAGCCCACATTTCACCACAAAGCAGTAGCAGCATTCCTAGAACATATAAAAGAAGCAATGGCATTACTATTGTCATGGAACACCCTTAAACCAAATAGCATAATGCCCTACATGCTATCACGCAGTCTATGAATACAACTAGCTGCTTAAAAATACACTAGCTCTAACTGGAATAACTACAAAGGTGGGGCCAATTCGCCACCAGTCACCGACACATGTGACCAAATCTCATGTAAACAGTACAAATACAGATTACGTTTAAAGTCTGATGCTTATGCATTTCTATAGCACCAAATCTATGCAATGATATTTGTTGGTGGTATACAGGTTAATAATTAAAAGTAATAATAAAATAAAAAGATTATCTCAAATATGAAGAAAATTATGAAATACATAAATGCCATAAAACACTTTAAATCATTGTTATACTAATCGTACATAGTTGCATGTCGTGTACATACCTGCATAAACGCCAGAACCTCTGCTGCTGTTATCTCCTGGACATTGTAGACAGACTATAAATAAAGAACATTTACATTACCAATTGTGGTTGACATTTGGGCAGTCAAGACGTTAGACAGACAGAATTGTTTATTGATCCATCTGTACATAATATTACAGTAACAGTAATTAATAAAAAAAAATAAGTGTGTAAATTATGTATGTAAACACGTACACATTACAAATTGGATTTGGGAGATTCCTATTAAGACTAAAGAAGTCGCTCTTATAGGAGCCACCTTGGTACGTTTTCAATAAATTTATTGTATATTTCCGCTTGTATAAATTAATGTTAACGCGTATAGCTGGATTAATTATTTATTACTGACCATGCGTGCAAGTGGTTACCTTATCAAGATTCCCAAGAAAGGAGACCTGAGCCGCTGTGATAACTACAGAGGAATCACGTTGTTGTCAGTACCTGGGAAGATTCTAAACAGAATAATCCTAGAGAGAATGAAAGGCAAAGTGGACCAAACTTTGCGTGAACAGCAAGCAGGCTTCAGGCAGGACAGATCGTGTACTGACCAGATTGCAACACTGCGAATCATAGTGGAACAATCCATCGAATGGAACTCATCCCTATACATCAACTTTGTTGATTACAAGAAAGCCTTTGACACTGTGGACAGGGAGACACTATGGGAAGTGCTAAGACACTATGGGGTGCCCAAGAAACTAGTCAACATGATCAAAAACTCCTATGAGGGAATGTCATGCAGAGTCATTCATGAAGGTCAACTTACAAAGAACTTTAAGGTTAGGACGGGAGTGAGACAGGGAGGCTTACTGTCACCATTCCTCTTCATTCTAATCATAGACTGGGTCATGAAAACAGCAACCAAGGAGAAACGAAATGGAATCCAGTGGACGATGCTGACCCAACTTGATGACCAGGACTTTGCGGATGACCTTGCACTCCTGTCTCACAGCCATAGGCAGATGCAGGACAAAACAACAGAACTGGCATTGATTTCAGCGCAGGTTGGGTTGAAAATCAACAAAAGGAAAACAAAGATCCTGAGAACAAATGCTACTTGCGAAACACCAATCATGCTTAAATATCATGCTTAAGATCCTTAAGAGGAGATGGGGATGGCTTGGCCACACCTTGAGAAAGCCAAGCACAAACATAACCAGACAGGTCCTGACATGGAACCCCCAAGGCAAGAGAAAGAGGGGAACACAAAAAACCACCTGGCGGTGTGACCTCAAGGCAGACATCAAGCAAACAGGGAAGGGCTGGCAACAACTGGAGACGATTGCCCAAGACAGGAGGCACTGGAGAAATGTTGTGGATGGCCTATGCTCCAGGAGGAGTCAAGGGCCTAAGTAAGTAAAGTAAGTATGCGTGCAAGTGTAGCCATTAGTAACGGTGCATACACAGATAGATTTTTATAATATAATTTTTAGCATAATGTATATATCCCTGTAAGCTGTGTGTGGTCACCTTATCTTTTAAAATGTCTGGAGTATTGTTGATGATATGTGGTAAATTATATTTAAGAAATTTTTTTTGCAAATTCGTGTTGTGTTCAAACGGTCTGAAGCCGTATTGATTATCAGATGGTTGTTTTGTAGTAGTACAATACACGAGTAATGGGTTATTCATAATTCTTTCCAATACTTTTGAAATAACAGGCAAAAGGGGTATTGGTCTATAATTTGTGAATAATGTGGGATAATTTTTTAAATATTGGAATAACTTTTGCTACTTTAAGTTTGTCAGGAAACTGTCCTGTGTTCAGCACTTGACTGATTAATAATGTTAAAGTTTTCAATATGTCTGGTTCAAAGAGTTTTAATAATTTGCTGGATATTCCATCAAAGCCATAGCTATTTTTATTTGGAAGGTTGTTGATTATTTGTGATATGGATTCCTGTTATATATCTGTAAATCTTATACTAGATATACCTGTAGTTCTTACACCTGTGCCATTCCCGAGTGATGCACATCTGTAAGGCTGGTGCCAACCCTGAGTGATGCACACCTGTAAGACTGGTGCGAACCCTGAGTGATGCACACCTGTAAACTGGTGCCAACCCTGAGTGATGCACACCTGTAAGACTGGTGCGAACCCTGAGTGATGCACACCTGTAAGACTGGTGCCAACCGTGAGTGATGCACACCTGTAAGACTGGTGCCAACCCTGAGTGATGCACACCTGTAAGACTGGCAACAGAAATCCGTATGATCGCAAACAGACCCATATAATTATTTGCGTCCACTCTGGCACAGTTGCACACAGGTAAAATATTCATAAGTCACATTTCAGACATGCTTTCATCTTATGATCCATTATTCGCATGTCATTTGACAAACGCGGGCTGTATCCAGTCATAAAAAAGCTTTATTTAAAACACATAAAACTGTAAAGAATATCATCAAAGTCCATAAAACCATCACATTTAAGAAAATCCATAAGGCTTACAGCTAAACCATAAGAGTTGGTGCCTACAACAGTTTATAGCACAGTGTTACGAGAAACATAATCAAACGTTGTACCCATAGGCAAGTATTGAGGGAAGGAGGCTGGTCTCACACGAACCTTGGGTGGAGACTTCCCTAGCCAGATGCCGAGCAGGAAGAGAATGAAGGCTTGGGTGCAGATGACATTCTCTCCCATGGTGAAGCTGTGGGGAAGCAATCGGGGGACTAGGATGAGGAACTCGGCCATCAGGAGCGTGAATAGGCAGATGATGCCATACTGGAACATGGCTGTAACAATACGACTCAGGTTATTTCAAATTATTATATGTAAACAAGATGTATACACAAATGAAATAGGGATTTTTTATTTTTATTTACTGCCTACGGATCTGCTTTATAAGTATTCCTTAATGTTAAAGTATTATATGCATTATTTTTATTCAAAGTGCAATAATGAATAAATTAAAATAAATGGTAATCATAAACAGGGTGGCTCCTAGAATGGCAACCAAGCCTGGTCTTAGTAGGAGTCTCCCTGACCCATTATTAATTTTTTTGTGACAACTGCCAGTTTCATGAAGTGTTCGGATGTGGACCTTTGACACATATCACTTAACACTTAACTCACAACAATTGTAGAAAACATGCACAGTATCAAAACAACTGTATGTACTATTGTAATCTGTACGTCAAATGTCAACATAGGTTCCTTCATAACATTCCCACTCCCGGGATTTTGAAACCATCACCATGGGCCCCCGGACACATCTCCAAAATTGCAGCCCCAAACACGCGAAACTGACGAAGATATGAAGGAACAGACAGACAGAGTCACACACTACTTGATGTAATAGAGAGACGCACTGTACACTTGTACTTATATATAATATATGTATTTTGATGATATATATGTATACGCCTATAAGTATTTGTTATGTTCTTCTTCTAGAAGGTGTCCAGGAGCATCACCTACTTAGCCTGAAGACGATCAGTCCATAGAAGACAAGAATCCCGATGAAAAGCACCACGTATCTCCGCTCCAGCAGAGACACGGCCGCAATACAGATGCACTCATCCTCAGAGTCTGTCTCCGTAGCTTCACACTCGGCCATCATTGGTTTGTTGGTGGCTGTCTCACAGGTCAACAGACTCATGATCATCATTGCCACACAGAACATGAGCAGCATTGCCTCACGGTCATCTGCCAATCAAATGTATTAACCATAACAGTTGTTTACAAATCATTAATATAAAATAGCCATATTAATTGGCTGGTTCACAACAAGACATAAGGAGCCAATTATACATTTCAGCATACAACCTAAAATCAGCTTCTAAGTGATCTAACAATGTGTTAACAAAACTGGCGATAATGCTAAAGCTGCACAGGAAACAATGTTCATTCGCTTTTCCAGTTATCCAAATATACACGATCCAAACATTTCATTAATCAAACCCATTCCTTTCCATATTGAACAAAAAGAGTTTCTCCCAACACTTTTTAAGAGGTATCATCCTGATAACTGCATTCACAACTTCAGAGTTTCCCAAGAATACCATTAAACAGGTAATGACATTAAGTACAACCGAATTCCAAGATCCAACAACATTCATCTTTGTAATCAACCATGTCAACATTATCTTGATTCACGCAACAGCTCGGTTTTCTACAGCAAATTATCTGGGTACAAACTTGTCCCATTCTTTTCAAATGCTGCCAACTTTCTGGCCATGCCATGTGTTACTGTGTTCGCGGGAAGAACAGTTTTAGTCAAACAACGACTGACAAAAACCCTGCAATACCCCATACTGACCTACAGTAGAGTTCTTAAAACTGGACACAATGATGGCAGTGGGAACCAGGAGGCAGCACCAGACTCCCTTCCCACTGTTTTCTCTGCAATAATGGGTACAATGAAACGTACAGTGTAATACAAGTGTATTATTTATCCCAGCAACACCTTACTGCCAAAAAGATGAAAGTCAAAAAGATGCACAATCCTACAATGCATGTACGATTGCAAATACACTATGTATATGTATATGCACGCACGCATGCACATTACCACACTACTCACACACATGAATTATTTACTGCCTTTTTCAATGATTCATACAGCAGATGACTCACAATATCGTAGTAAATTAAGTAGAAATATTTTAATCGTTGTACTGTTACCTAAAGCCAGACAGTAGAGTTCTGCACTTTGCAACTCGCAAACTGCGAGATACAATGACACATACTGACTCATACAATTCAACTAGTGTGCCTCAGCTAATGTGCCTCAGCTAATGTGCCTCAGCTAGTGTGCCTCAGCTAGTGTGCTTCAGCTCACAGTCAGCTGTTTCATGGTGCCTCTGATGGTGAAATACTCCTCAGATGTGTTGATACACCTCTGCAGTGCCCATGCGACAAGTTTGATCTCAAGGCATCGTTTCTACAGAATATATTATAGTGACGAAGACGTACCCATGAGGGGTGTGGCAGGGGTCCCAAATTCCCATCTCCCACCTTCTACTATTTTAGGGCCAACCTCCCATTTCCTGCCACCTGTGGTGCCCTGATAGGAACAACTCAAAACCAGTTGTTGACGGGCACAATTTAGTAGGAGCAAGATAAAATGGAATAAGAATAATACAGCATTCGTACATACCGTAGAATCCATTGCCAGTGAACTCTTAAAACAGTTGGGTTGGCTGGTGACTTCTCGAGCCACACACTAAAGATGACACTCACTGCAACTATACCTGCAGACACACAACTGTCATTAGACAATACCTGCAGATACACAACTGTCATTAGACAATACCTGCAGACACACAACTGTAATTAGACAATACCTGCAGACACACAACTGTCATTAGACAATACCTGCAGACACACAACTGTCATTAGACAATACCTGCAGATACACAACTGTCATTAGACAATACCTGCAGACACACAACTGTAATTAGACAATACCTGCAGACACACAACTGTAATTAGACAATACCTGCAGACACACAACTGTCATTAGACAATACCTGCAGACACACAACTGTAATTGGACAATACCTGCAGACACACAACTGTCATTAGACAATACCTGCAGACACACAACTGTAATTAGACAATACCTGCAGACAAGCAACTGTCATTAGAAAATACCTTTTTTCTTTTTTCAGGGCTGGGGTCAATTCCTTTCAATCAATTCCAATTCCTTTTCATTCAATTCCAATTCCTTTTTTACAATTCTTTTTAGTAATTCCAATTCCAATTCCTTTCAAAATCGTTCAATTCCAATTCCCGCTCCCGTTCCAATTCCACATAACGACAAAAGTCAACAATGAAAGATTAATGTGCATGTAGCATGTCATTATTGTAGCATGTCATTATTGTAGCATGTCATTATTGTAGCATGTCATTATTGTAGCATGTCATTATTGTAGCATGTCATAAATGTTCAAAGACAGACGACTTTACAGGGGGCATATTGACCGACCTGTACACTATGACTGTTGCACACTGTTCTGATGATGCATGTTAGGCAACACATATTTATACTGGCAAGTGGGAAACCATTTTCACACATTTGGCTACAGCTAGCTTGCCTATGCTTTGTAGTGTTGGTCAGTGGTCATTGATCTCTGATTAGTAATCAGTGATTACTGAGTGACCTGTAGCCTGCCAATAAGACCAAACTGACATTTTTTATTTAATAATTTCACTAGAAGTGTTGAAAAATCTTTAGATGGAATTGGAAGTGTGCACACCACAGTATGAAGTGACAGGGCTATGAACTGCTCACAGCTCATGTGTATGGGAGTATATAGGATGCAGGTAAAAGGAAGACAAACCTAAAAGAAGTTGTGGCAGACCAGCTAGCACTGTTTGGTATAAAATGAACACATATCCGATGGCAACCACCACTGAAGCAGCCTTCTCTGCTGTTGGCGACTCGCCTCTGCTGGACTTACTTGTGTCCATCGTACATCTGAAACATGGGACAGACATTCTGCAATTTACAAGGTTATTCTAATCTTACTATAATTTCCTCTTCGCTGATCCATAACCTACCGTGAACATCTTAGCAGCAAACCTCGGTCCGAGTACATTTTCATGTATGAGGACATTGGTGATGGCCGAGTACGAGCACATTACAAAAAGATGAGTACGAGTACATTTACATGAATATGACTACATATAGTATGATATAGTAATAAATTATTAGTAATAGCATATTTTAAAATAACACTTGCTAATTAATTTATATAATTAAGGAACCATTGATTATACAAAGGCAGTTGATCAGACATGTGGCATGATATATATATATATATATATATATATATATATATATATATAGGGACACCCTGATAACCCACATTTGAGTCACCGACATACTGCACATGTATATATATATATATATATATATATATATATATATATATATATATATATATATACACTCACTTAAACCAATCATTACCTAGGGTTACCATCTCCGAAAAACTTACCCAATAAACTCCAAATATTTCTGTAATGATTTCAGAAGAGTGAGTACTGCTAAATCTGCTCAGTGTTAAGCAAGTTATAAAACCACTTCTCTTATATCTGCTCTCTCAGACCCTAAATGTAGTTTTGCTAGCACCTGACTGTTAATTGCACTTATCACTTGACCACCTTCTGATTTGTAGACTATGTAGAGAGCCATTATCTGCTCACTACAAAGCACTTTTACCAAGAACATGTTGTGCAATTGGAGTCACAAATCAGACAATGTATGTGTAGGTTTACTCTGCATAGCACACAATATGAGGCTTATTAAGCAATAATATAAATCATTACAGGTACACAATGTAACAATAATTATTTATTTATTATAATAAAATATAACCATTAGACAAGTACTTTGAATGGATAGATGATCCGGTTTCTTGGTTATTCATATTAATCATAATTACCTCTCAAGAAACTTGCAGTTTGTTTTGGATATTTCGACTGCATCTCGCAGTCTTCTTCAGCAGACTGAAGTTACGGATGTGTCACATGACCAATGTCATGTGACACAAGCTGGAGTAGGACTGGTGGGAGCTCCTGGCCGAAGTCTCGGTTCAGCGTAGGTTTGTTTCTGTGGATGTTAATCGCCTCCTTTGCCAGTTCTCCTCGTGGTCTAGAATATTGATGTCCTTCATAGAGCACTGATGACCTGTGTTCAGTTTGTGTTCACTTATAGCTGATAGGGGTTGGCGACAAGATAGATGTTCTTTGATTCTTGTGCCAAGTGTTCTGGCTGTTTCTCCTATATAGTGTTGGTCACATTCTGGGCATTGTATGTCATATACTACCCCACACTTTGCTGCCTTTGCTGTTCTGTCTTTTGGGTGTACCAACAGTGACCTCAGGGTGTTGATAGGTTTGTGGTAAACCGGGATGTTATAGGACTTGAAAATCCTTGCTACTTGTTCTGATAGTTTACTAATGTAGGGCAGACCTATGGCATGTTGTCTTCTGCTGGTTTCTGTGGTAGTGTTCTCCTTCCTTCTCGTTGGTTGTGTGGTGTTAAACATCCAAGTTTTGTAACCGTTTGCTTTCAGCACTTTCTTGATGTGGTCAACCTGTGTTCTTATCTTCTCCTTCCGTTATCAGGTTTTCTGCCCTTTGGAGGAGTGTCCTGACTACTGAGCGTTTGTGTTCTAGGTGGTGATTAGAATCCCAGTTCAAATATTGGTCCGTGTGGGTTGCTTTCCGATATATCTTGACTTTGGTTGATCCATCATCATTTAGGCATACACACGTGTCTAGAAAGGCTAACGTATTGTCCTGTTCTGGTTCTACCGTGAACTTAATGTTCTCATCCATTGAATTCAGATGGTGTGTGAAATGTTCTACTTCGCTCTCTTGTAATACTGTGAATGTGTCATCTACATACCTCAACCAGATGTCTGGAGGGTGAGGTGCTTCTCTGATGGCTCTTTCCTCAAAATGTTCCATGTATAGGTTTGCCACTATCGGCGAGACCGGTGAACCCATGGCTGCTCCCTTCTTCTGTTTGTAGAATACTCCATCATAAATGAAATATGTGGTGTTCAGACAGATTTCTAACAGTGTTATGATCTGATTTACTGATAGTTCACATCTGTCTTTCAGTGTTGTATCCTGGTTTAGTCGGTCCTTTATCACTGATACCGCCTCTGTCACAGGGATACTCGTGAACAGGGCTGTCACATCAAAAGAAACCATTTTCCTCCCTGGTGGAACTTCCAACTCTTTGATCTTCTTTACAAATTGTGTGCTGTTTTTCACTGTTTTACGCTGAACCGAGACGTCGGCCAGGAGCTCCCACCAGTCCTACTCCAGCTTGTGTCACATGACATTGGTCATGTGACACATCCGTAACTTCAGTCTGCTGAAGAAGACTGCGAGATGCAGTCGAAATATCCAAAACAAACTGCAAGTTTCTTGAGAGGTAATTATGATTAATTAGACAAGTACTTTATCAGGTCTCGCCCCAGAATTACTTATGTAATCAATGTAGTGAGTCTACTACAGAGTAGATTTGTCCAAACTGGAACAAAGGGGTTGTTTGCTAATTTGAATAGACTACTGATGCTGTGTGAAATAGACTCAGCTACTTCTTAACACTGTCCCTTGTACAAGCAAGAAAGGCATTTTAAGGCTAACTGATGAATGGCCCCTTCATTATGGACTTCCTGGCTTAATTAAACAAACACAAGGATTATAGTCTGAACTGGTTAATAACATAACTGTTTGCTTAAGGTTAACTACATATATATGGGTTTCTGATCGGGAAAATATGCTGCCTTTAGTGAAGCCTTTAGTTAATTTTGTTATATGGAACAAAGTACCACTTTCCACTGTAATGAGCCTTCATTGACACATAAGTCAAATAAGCGCCACCTGAACTGAAGACTAATCTCTTTCAATGTGCATTGATAATGATATGGCGTAACCATTGCCATGAAGGACTTTTATACGATGACGTTTGACTTTATTTATTTATATATTTTAATGGACTCTCGGTTTGTAAGCGCAATTATTGGCTTAAGCTAGACTGCTGCATCGAAGAACCGAACCTTTAATAAAGGCCTTACTTATTATTCATATGCGTTGTTTATTTAATACGCCATTTAATATGACAAGAACGACTGAACGTCGTAGAACTACCAGACAAACTACACGTTTAACGGTGCAAGGTGGCCGTTTTATTTTACGCTTATGTCAGAAAGTGTAACATCGCCGGTCATCCTACAACA
>BSQZ01000106.1:32500-147500 GCA_033239005.1 Lamellibrachia satsuma
ACGTATGTCATCATTATTGTACATATCACTAAAGTTACTTGACACTAAGTATCATGCCAATGTAACATGACGTCATGCGGATGTTTATTTAAGAAAATATTGCCCACTAGATACAATAAACATTATTATTTGGAGCATATTTCTTCTACTTATTGACGTCAATGTGCAGATGGTATGTCATGGAATACACGTGAAAATTACTGACGAGTCAATTTTAAGCCAATTTCGCCACCAGCATTTTCGTTGAAAGGCAGATTACATGAGCATTTGTTATTTTCTTGATGCACATACAAAATTTGCTAAAGTAATATGTAATTGACTAAATAAAAATTGGGGACTTTAGTCGAAGTTGCTAAATAGTTTACAACATCAGATCTATCCTATCAGTAGTTTTCTAAGTGGCTGGACCTCTGCCCCTACTGGGACAAAATTACAATTTGAACAGTTAATAAGAACTGCCATAATTTATGTGTTGAAGAATTAGATTTTGTACATTTTTTATAATATATTTATTATATATATATATGTTTCATTTGTTTGACTTAATTTGTTTAGCTACTTTGTGCGACGGTCCCAATTTAAATGTTTATTTATTGTGATACCTATGAATTTGATGGGAACACAGACAGTTAAGATAACACTGATTTAATAGTTGTTATCTAGAATGTCACGTTTTGATTGCTAAACGGAATCCATGCATAAATGCAATGCATCGTGGGGTTGATTGTTGACGGAAGTACAACTTGTATTTCAAATTAGAGAGTCTGAAAGAATTAATTTCAACAAAGAAAACAAGGTACCAACAATGATACTTATTCAAATCACAATGTTGGAATTGGAACACAAAAATTGTCTGATCTGCTGATAGAATAACATCGAATGCGATTGACCATGCGTTGGCATAGATACGCGATTGTTTCATCACACAGCAAGATTTGCATGAATTGCATGTTGTATTTTTGTAGAAAATTTTTACACGATTTCACCTTGATGTTAGTGTTATATTACACACCAGAGGCGCCACAGGTTATTCCAGGTGGCATCCATTGATTATACCTGATGTGCAATTTTTTTCAGAATGGGGAAACAACGCCAGCAAATTTCCAAACAATCGTCTAGCTGTATTGCAAAATGTGGACAAGCTTCCTCAACTAATAGGAACCAATCCATCATTTCCATGTTCAAAAAACAGTGGAGAACCGTGGAGAAGACAACAGTTGAACAGACCACTGAATCAGACATTACCATCAACCTAGTAGATGACAAGGAATGTTCGACTGGAAAAACTGTGGAAACAGACACATGTTCCAATGCATCCAAGCGTGGCGTCTCTTCCACTGGAAAGTTGTCTCAGAGCCGGGCAAGACGAAGCAGTAGACTGTCACTGAAACGCCGCAGCACCCCAGAAACGGAAAAAGATCCTGGGGAACCATCGTCTGCTGGAAACAAGATCCAGCATCATTCATATGTTGCTGATGGCGCTCGCGTCAAGAAAAAAATACAAAAAGTGGCCGACGGTTATACAAGTAACTTGGAGACAAGGAAGGGAACACAAAGGCCTGTTTTGTTTCAAGGTCAGGATGTCTACATGACAAAACCGTCTGAAAGTACAACACAACCACATGTGCTAGATTTAGAAATTAAGTCCACCAACAAGTTTCATAAATTGGAAACACCCGAAATCAAAGTTGATAATGTGTCTGTGCAACATCAAAGAGACACAATTCCAGGTGTGGAATTGAACGCTAATGGAGTTCAAGCAGAAGACCCTGAGGACAGTTCAGATGTCCAAGTGCCATATTATCTAGAGAACTTCCTGCATATTTTGAAGATGGTGACTGAAGATGTATTTTATAGCGAGCTCTTCAATGAGGAGGATAGGCGGAAAATCAGAACATTTGAAGAACTTTCAGGTAAATCACATTCTAGATTATTGTTTGAAATAAACCACCTTGAGAGTGCTAAAAAAGATCATGTAGGATTAGTCATTTGCGTATTTGGTATTTTTTAGAGGTTCAGCTCATACGGGCAGTGCGGAATATCATATGGACAAAACATGTTTTTTTATATTTGACAACCCTATTACCTTAAAATATATAATTTTTATTAGGCGCATATGTACACAGTGACAGTTCAAGCCATTTTACATTAGTTTGCTCACAGATTAATGTGCTGAAGAGATTTTTTTATTAGTTTGGAAAATTATATATACAGCCCTGTATATATTTCAATTTTCTTAGTACATGTAAATGTATAACATCTCATTTGTATAAAAGCTGGATTTCATCCAAGCAATTTTCCATATGAATTGAAAGGCATTAAAAAATACTGGTGATACTTACATGATAAAATGCATCATCCTGAATAAATCCATCAATACAAGATGTAATAACTGGCATTTTATGATATATATATATATATATATATATATATATATATATATATATATATATATATATATATATATATATATATAAATCGTGAAATCTATCATGGTTTAATACTGTACTTTCAGAAATGGCTCAGAAGTTGTATATTCGGCTCTTCCAGCGACAGTATCGGTGGATACGGTATGCCAAAATTGTCTACCCGAAAATAGCAGATGATTTAACTGAAACACTGAGAGACTTGGCAAAGAGCAAGATATTACTAGACGGTGAGGGCTAAAATAATTGTTTAAACATATAATTGTTGTAAATCTGTGTGTAAAATGATAACTAAATATATTATTTTTTAAACCAATGTTTTTTTAATGAATTTATCTAATTGGCGATTTCATTCCTCGAGAAATGCAAAATCTTGGGAGAGAAAAAGAATGTAAACAAATTACTTGTATTGAATGGTAACATTTTATGTTGACGTTTTTTATTTCAGATTAAAATGTTTCTTTTAGACACTTAGGTGAAACATCCTTACTTGGCTGTGTTCAGTGGTCAATTATAATTACACAGCCTCATGAAAGTTCAATTACAATTACCATATTCTACCTAACAAGAGCACAGTATGCTTAAAAAAAATGGGCCGTGGAAAAATGTCAAGGAATCTGTTCTTATAAGCATACACCAAAATGTGTTTCTCTAGACAGTAAGGGAACTGTTTAACACTAGTGGTGTCATTTGGTGACTAGTGTAGAACAACTGAAAAGTGGTGTCAACAGTTTAACACCAGATTGTGACACTTCAGTTGTTCCACACTAGTCAAATTACAATAATTATGGATCCTACTGAGTAAAAAAGGGGGTGTATGCTGATTAGGGCATGTACGCTTAATAGGTCGAATACGGTACATTATTTAAAAAAATCAATTACACTGTAGATGTAATTCATTACACAATTACAATTGAAACCAACCCTGTTTCTGTGACAGAAGAGAATTTGACCGACTTGTCGGAGATTCTACACACATTGCCTGCTCCTAGCTTGAAGAACCTGGCCTTGACCTTCCGACTATCGAACCCAGTTCAGCCTCGTTCCCAACTCATTGACAGCATCATGAAACATGGCCGACAGAAAAACATTGGGTCATTTTTCGTGGGCTCACTTGGTGGCACTGCCGATACTATCATGAAGAGGTGAAGTTGATTTCTAAGTTTACTGAGTCTGGAAGTGAATGTTTTTGTTAATCTAGATCAGAAACAAACTTGGCTGACTGTCATCATTCATAGGTGCACATTGAATAAGCGTCTAATAAAATAGGAATTAAAAAACAGCGTAAATCACTGATCTTCCCCACATGCCAAATGGTGCCAATTTCTTTTTTAGTTCGAGAGCCATCTGTTTTATGGCACATAGTTACACTCGATTTACTATTATTTATATCATCTTTGTTTTAAAAAATATTTAAAACATTTAACTAATGAGACCTTTTATCTATTATATTTTTGAAAATTCGTGATTTGGCAATAAAATAAGCACGTTTTAAGACATATAAAGATAGGATTGTGGCATCATCCACCGAATATAGGTTGTACGTTCTCTGTAGCCATCCACTGAATATAGTTGTACACTCCCTGTAATCATCCACTGAATAAAGTTGCACACTCCCTGTGATCATCCACTGAATATAGTTGTACACTCCCTGTGATCATCCGCTGAATATAGTTGTACACTCCCTGTAATCATCCACTGAATATAGTTGTACACTCCCTGTGATCATCCGCTGAATATAGTTGTACACTCCCTGTGATCATCCACTGAATATAGTTGTACACTCCCTGTGATCATCCGCTGAATATAGTTGGACACTCCCTGTGATCATCCACTGAATATAGTTGCACACTCCCTGTGATCATCCGCTGAATATAGTTGCACACTCCCTGTGATCATCCGCTGAATATAGTTGCACACTCCCTGTGATCATCCACTGAATATAGTTGCACACTCCCTGTGATCATCCGCTGAATATAGTTGCACACTCCCTGTGATCATCCACTGAATATAGTTGTACACTCCCTGTGATCATCCGCTGAATATAGTTGCACACTCCCTGTAATCATCCACTGAATATAGTTGTACACTCCCTGTGATCATCCGCTGAATATAGTTGTACACTCCCTGTGATCATCCACTGAATATAGTTGTACACTCCCTGTGATCATCCGCTGAATATAGTTGTACACTCCCTGTGATCATCCACTGAATATAGTTGTACACTCCCTGTAATCATCCACTGAATATAGTTGTACACTCCCTGTGATCATCCGCTGAATATAGTTGTACACTCCCTGTGATCATCCACTGAATATAGTTGTACACTCCCTGTGATCATCCGCTGAATATAGTTGTACACTCCCTGTGATCATTCGCTGAATATAGTTGGACACTCCCTGTTATCATCCGCTGAATATAGTTGCACACTCCCTGTGATCATCCACTGAATATAGTTGCACACTCCCTGTGATCATCCGCTGAATATAGTTGCACACTCCCTGTGATCATCCGCTGAATATAGTTGCACACTCCCTGTGATCATCCACTGAATATAGTTGCACACTCCCTGTGATCATCCACTGAATATAGTTGCACACTCCCTGTGATCATCCGCTGAATATAGTTGCACACTCCCTGTGATCATCCACTGAATATAGTTGCACACTCCCTGTGATCATCCGCTGAATATAGTTGCACACTCCCTGTGATCATCCGCTGAATATAGTTGCACACTCCCTGTGATCATCCGCTGAATATAGTTGCACACTCCCTGTGATCATCCGCTGAATATAGTTGCACACTCCCTGTGATCATCCGCTGAATATAGTTGCACACTCCCTGTGATCATCCGCTGAATATAGTTGCACACTCCCTGTGATCATCCGCTGAATATAGTTGCACACTCCCTGTGATCATCCGCTGAATATAGTTGCACACTCCCTGTGATCATCCACTGAATGTAGTTGCACACTCCCTGTGATCATCCACTGAATATAGTTGCACACTCCCTGTGATCATCCACTGAATATAGTTGCACACTCCCTGTGATCATCCGCTGAATATAGTTGCACACTCCCTGTGATCATCCACTGAATATAGTTGCACACTCCCTGTGATCATCCACTGAATATAGTTGTACACTCTCTGTGATCATCCGCTGAATATAGTTGTACACTCCCTGTGATCATCCACTGAATATAGTTGTACACTCCCTGTGATCATCCGCTGAATATAGTTGTACACTCCCTGTGATCATCCACTGAATATAGTTGTACACTCCCTGTGATCATCCGCTGAATATAGTTGCACACTCCCTGTGATCATCCGCTGAATATAGTTGTACACTCCCTGTGATCATCCGCTGAATATAGTTGTACACTCCCTGTGATCATCCGCTGAATATAGTTGTACACTCCCTGTGATCATCCACTGAATATAGTTGTACACTCCCTGTGATCATCCGCTGAATATAGTTGCACACTCCCTGTGATCATCCACTGAATATAGTTGTACACTCCCTGTGATCATCCGCTGAATATAGTTGTACACTCCCTGTGATCATCCGCTGAATATAGTTGTACACTCCCTGTGATCATCCGCTGAATATAGTTGTACACTCCCTGTGATCATCCGCTGAATATACTTGCACACTCCCTGTGATCATCCACTGATTATAGTTGTACACTCTCTGTGATCATCCACAGAATATAGTTGCACACTCCCTGTGATCATCCACTGATTATAGTTGTACACTCTCTGTGATCATCCACAGAATATAGTTGCACACTCCCTGTGATCATCCACTGAATATAGTTGTACACTCCCTGTGATCATCCACTGAATATAGTTGCACACTCCCTGTGATCATCCACTGAATATAGTTGTACACTCCCTGTGATCATCCACTGAATATAGTTGTACACTCCCTGTGATCATCCACTGAATATAGTTGCACACTCCCTGTGATCATCCACTGAATATAGTTGCACACTCCCTGTGATCATACACTGAATATAGTTGTACACTCTCTGTAATCATCCACTGAATATAGTTGTACACTCCCTGTGATCATCCACTGAATATAGTTGTACACTCCTTGTGATCATCCACTGAATATAGTTGTACACTCCCTGTGATCATCCACTGAATATAGTTGCACACTCCCTGTGATCATCCACTGAATATACTTGTACACTCCTTGTAATCATCCACTGAATATAGTTGTACACTCCCTGTGATCATCCACTGAATATAGTTGTACACTCTCTGTGATCATCCACTGAATATACTTGTACACTCCTTGTAATCATCCACTGAATATAGTTGTACACTCCCTGTGATCATCCACTGAATATAGTTGCACACTCCCTGTGATCATCCACTGAATATACTTGTACACTCCTTGTAATCATCCACTGAATATAGTTGTACACTCCCTGTAATCATCCACTGAATATAGTTGCACACTCCATGTAATCCAACCTTTTTCGTAACTCATATCAACTCATATTTACTCTAAGTCTTATAAATCAGTGTTACAAAAAATCAGTAATTTTGGCCTAACGTGTTTTGTGTGTGTATAGCTCATGTGTTTTGTGTGTGTCGTTCTCGTGTGTTTTATGTGTATAGAGCTCGTGTGTTTTGTGTTTTTAGAGTTTGTGCGTTGTGTGTGTAGAGCTCGTGTGTTTTGTTTGTGTAGAGCTCGTGTGTTTTGTGTGTGTACAGCTGGTGGGTTTTGTGTGTGTAGAGCTTGTGTGTTTTATGTGTGTAGAGCTTGTGTGTTTTGTGTATTTAGAGCTCGTGTGTTTTGTGTATTTAGAGCTTGTGTGTTTTGTGTGTGTAGAGCTCGTGTATTGCTGGGGCCATGCTACAAGTTAGAGGAGATGACACGTGCTGTCTTCATGAGGGTTCTTATGTTATTTGCCCTCCATCGGACAAGGGGCGACGAAGACGACAGCTCTAGCGCCCAACAGCAGCTGTAGGTATTTCTTCTTACATCATAAAATAATGGAAAGTCTTATTCTGTCTTCCTGGGTTGCCCCTAATAGATGATATTCACGACACATATGCACTAACACTATAATTTTTTACGACTTGCAACCATGGTTTCATTCTTAGCCAACAGGTGTTGTATGTGCTATGAATAATATCTATTGTATGACAGCAGATAATATAACTTATTACATATGCATTTACCAAAGTAAAACGACCCCACACAGAAATTATAATAAAAATATATAAAATGTTGTTATAGCCAATTTAGAAATTATCAGTTTCAGGCATTTGCAGTGACGTCACAACCATAATGCAGTGACCTCTTAAACATATTGCAATGACGTCATAAACATATCGCAATGACGTCACCAATGTATAGGAATGACATCACAAACATATCGCAATGACGTCACAAACATGATCATCAACCGCGGTTAATTTTAGCTGATAGGTGTTGTATGTGTTGTGAATATTGTCTGTTCACAGCATGAGGCTTGCAGTCAGTACTGGTTGCACTTAGCTTGTTTGTTATCTGTGACGAAAAGCACACATTCCAATGATTCCTATCTATTTTAATATTAAATTAGTGGCATTCACTCACTCACTCACGTCGACCACTGGTGTTGAACTCTGCTGGCTCCATTTCCAACCATCTGTCTCCAGACGTCTATGTCCCTCACTGCCATAGGCAGCTCTCTCGGCTCCAGTCCCACATCTTCCCTTAGACAGTCGACAAATATGAAGGCTGGTCTGCCTTGGTTTGTTCTTCCAGGTGCTGCCACAGGGTGGTCCTTGATGCCATTTCATCATTGCGTCTGCAGCAGTGCCCAGCAAATCTCAAATTTCTTTGTCCCTTTAGACATACCGGGAAGTGCATGGTAAAGTAAGGAAATGTCTCTGTGTTGAAACACTGCCGTGTTAGTACTGTCACCCCACACCAACCCTAGTTTTCTAAAACTTAAAGATGACTTGAAAACAAGAGTAGCTACGAAATTTATTACGGTAAAGCTTCATTGTTATATAGTGTTGTATCCAGTCTGTAGGACTGCTCAAAGCACACATCATTGCAGTGCCAACTCAACTTCTCTGGGAAGCATTCAGCCACATTGCAATTACTGCACAGAGAGACTTCATTCACATATCCACTTCAGCTTATATAGCCAGGTACTGAGTCAACTGATGCAATGTGGAGTGAACAAAATTGCCCAAGCTTTGAAATGGCAGCAAGAGGATTTGAAACAGGGTTCTCTCGATTGAGAGTGATATTTTAACCCCTTCACCACCATGACCCACATTAATGCATGGCTTTTAATGTATGCTGATGTCACAGTAGGTAATAGATTTTTTTAGAGATATCTTTAACAGATTTCTTCATGTTACAGGTTTCAAATGTTGATGTCAAATATCGGCAAGATCAAATATCCAGAATATGAAATATCAAGGAAGTCAAGGATATTCCCAAACAGAGAAAGTCTTCTCAGGTGAGCCACAATTGTGTATCGCCAATTTCTCAATTTTTCTGTTCTTCGTATCCACTTGTCAAAGTTGCTGTGCAATCAAGAACATATTGTTTTAAAAATGCCAGTTTAATTTCAAATTTACAATACTTATGTTCATATATTATGTTTATGTATTGTGGATGGATTTAGTTAAATTTAACATATTTTTCAACAGACCTGGCATTGGGTTACAGAGCCCATATTTCTTTGTTGTAAATGTAAAAAGTGTGCCAAACAATGCTTCACTTAATCACCATAAAAAACAAACGTTACTCATTTGGCCTTTTCATATGTCTATGTTTGGGTTGTGCTTGTATGGGACACAATTGTGGGATTCATTGAATGTTGGTCAGATCATATATCAGATATAATATCTATAATATATAATATCAGATCACTGAACTGTTTTAAAGGATATTATAGGTGATACTTATTAGAAAGTTATGCTAAGCTGATGTACTGAAAAATTTATTTGTTATTTCAGTAATTTTCTGTCATAATAATATATTAAATCATGTATGCTAAATCAAGTAACAATAAATTATATTTTGTGTTACTCCTATTACGTTTTTTTTAACGTTTTGTTTATTTTATTGTACTACAACCTGACTTGGTTAGATAAACATTTTTGATTGATTGGTAATTGGGTTATTCCATATGAAATCAACCAACAACATTCTTGTTCCCCTCTGATTTTAATAAAATTTGGCACACATGTTGGACCTGTTGTGAAATTTACCTAAGTGTATGTATGTGTTAAGACGTAACGCAACATTTGTTTATCATTAATATGAAATAACTCAAAAAACTATTTCACTCACAAGTCTGAAATTTGGCAGAAGTAAATTTCAGTACAAATCCAACATGTGTGCCAAATAATTTTTTTAGCAGATCGAGATTATTTTTGACTATTTTGGTTGGTTTCATATGGAATGACCTAATTATATATTTACACCTTAGAATAGTGGAGAACGTATCAGTACGTGTGTTGTAGATTTTCCTTGGCTCTGCAGTGTGAGACGGATATCCGCGATGCACTGGAGAAGAAAGCGTTTGACAGAGCCATGCTGACTTACACAACAGCAAGAGAAACAGCTTTGGAACTACACAACAACGATGCAATCGTAAAGTAGGGTATTTATCCAAAACAAAAATTTTCTTAAATGCAAATAACCATTTCACATGCAACAGAAAGTTATTAACAACATGTTTTTGTGTGGTAGAGATATAATAATTCTAACTGCTATTTTTCACCATATCAACATATTTCCTCCTAGGTGGTCAAATATCATTATCATGCGTTACATTGCTGCATGTATAAGACACAACAGTAAGTTCTGAATCCCAAACAGTATTCTCAACACTTGGGATGTAAAGGAGAAATATGTTATTCATACTAGTTCTGACACTGCGTATTTATTTTTAACATCGGGTGTTGTTTCCCAGGCATGACGAATCATTGCCTGAACACCTGCGAGTGTACACTGCAGGTAGTGTTTGGGTGCGAGTGTTGACACTTGGCGTAGAACTCCTGCAGTTTGTGAAAGACTACACAGCTGCGACACATCAGCTCAAGGCTCTCCTTGCACAGACAGTGTACCATCCTGACTACAGAGGGCGCTGGTATGACAGGCTCACCCTGAATCTTGATCACCATTTAAAAGAACGACATAAGGTGAGCAGTGTCAATGTTGACATCTCAAATATTCACCATGCTTATACGTCTTGTTTAGTCAAAACAAACACTGATTTTAGTAGTGAAACATCCACAGTTAATTTTAGCAACATTGTGCTTCATTGTTGAGGTAAAATAAGTTATGGTGTTATGTTATGCATGATGTTGCAGTTTAGTTTTGTTTTTATCTTGCATTGAATATGTGAGAAATTAAATGTTTTATTATTAGGTCAGAAAGGGCAGAATCATCACCCAATTCTTAATATTCCACCTATACTTTGCACCATATGAAAAAATATTTTTTCATGAATATGTGACGACATAATCATGCGTTTTAAAAATTTCATATATGTCCAGTTACATGTTCGTGTGCATCGCTTACCAGGCGCTGGACATGATTGGCCAAGCTCTGGCTGACCCGAGGGTCCGAGCTGGACACAGATACTCAGTGTTCGTACGGGCTCAACGACTCTGTCGTTCCTACAAGACTCTCAAGAAACGATGGACGGAATTTGAAGATGACAAGTTCTGCGAAGTGATGGAAGCTACAAAGGCATGTTCTGTTGTAGACACAGCTGTACTGAGTATGGGTCTAATTACGTAATTGATTACAGACAAAATGCTGCATTTGCAATTGTAATTGATTACGGGCAAAATGCTGTATATAACTGATAATTACTTAACACATCTATAAATGTAATTGAAATGATGTAAATGTAATTGAATCAAAATTTTAGAAGTGTAATTGAAACTAAATGAGAAGGATTTGTAATTTATTTTGTTTAATTTGATCAACCCTGACTAAGGCACAGAAATATCATCTTTAAAAAACGTTTGCAGATCTAAAACATGTTCTTCATCCTAAGTTAATTAATTGACTATGATTTTATAAAACATCTCCTTATTTGGACAGATTAAAAAAATTATAGTTCATTTGGATCTGTGATGAATACTAATTTTTGGTCAGCAGGTCACTATAATGGCCAGACAGCCTGTCCACTCTGTCCCTGGGACTGGACCTCTCTACATAAGCCAACAGCCGGACGCTAACGGCAACGTGACATACTTGAAGCGAGTAGAAGACATTGCATTACAGCATTACAGTTCAACTGGCTTCCCTTGTGGTGAGTTTTATATATGTATTGTGTACAGACATAGGGCGATTAACTTAGCTTAATTGTTAACTTGCTAAGTTAAGATTACCTTAACTAGTTAACTTTTGAAGGTTAACTTGTAGTGAAATTAACTTAAATTAATTTTCTGTTAAGTTATTGCTTACAGTGTAACTAGATTAATGTCATCCACATGTATAGACACAGGCAAAAGGACGTTGCCTCAGTGGGTAACACTGGGAGTTTATAGAATGTGCAGCTGGTCAACTATTTTACCCTCTTGTCTGTAAAATGGTTGACTGGCTGCACATCCTTATTTGACATGAGAGTAGTAATATATCTGTGTTGCGTCAGTTTAATAATTTATTTAACTAGAAAACTTCATAAATTAACTTAACTAGTTAACTTTCAAAATACAAGTTAGCTTAACTTAATCTAAAATAATCCAAGATTAACTTAACTAGTTAACATAGTACATTAATCGCTCCATGCCTGACTGTGTACACTATACTGTGGTGGGTCAGTTGTAAGAATCACTGCACCGATTAAGTATCTTTTGTTAGTCTTCAAAGCTTTCTGTCATTACCTTTTTAACGCTATTTCTTAAATTTTACCTCATGACTCCGTTCACAGGTTGTGTTACAGGCAGAACAGGTAGCAAGTTCATGGAACTACAGCGTCACTTACAGGATGAACTGAACAAGTTGTTTGTTAGTGGCACAGCGGTGTAGTGTTTAGAATAGTTTAGACTCTTATTTGGGGGGGGGGCGAATCTTCTTACCACCCTTTTCAAGCTAGGGCAATTTCATCTCCTCCATATTACCCCAGTTCACTTAGCTGTATAAATGACTTACCATTTACCTTTATTTACCACGAGAAATTACCCTTGTTTCTAGGAATCCACGGAGAATCCAGCACGTTCATCTTCTTCCTTGGTCTGTTGTTCTGGGACATCATCTTCTCTCAAGATGAGATCGACGTCTTTTACAACCACTACCAGACATACCCCCTTGACCTCTTCTCTGATCATTTCTACACCAGCAGATGGACAGCCATTGATGACCGACTGACCACAATCAGGGAGTCCAGCCAACAGGTAATTTAGTATCTCGTCCATAAAACACGTTTCCAACTGACTTGCCATATGTGGGCAAGCTTAAGTGAGGCACTGTGGCACAGCGATAGAACGCTGGACTGTCACTGGCACAGCGATAGAACGCTGGACTGTCACTGTGGCACAGCGATAGAACGCTGGACTGTCACTGGAGAGGACCAAGGTTAACACCACTTTTGTTTCGAAGCTTCGGCAAATTCGTTCAACCCACTGAGCCTGTAGATTTCGGTAGTGATTGAAGACGCCACTTCCTTGTCCCAGTGGGAACATCAGAATAGTTCAGCCACGAGACCCACATGCCACTTTTTTGGTTGAAATCTATATTTTTGACGAAGTACTGTATAAACCATAAACAAAATTTTCATTGGTTACTCATTAGCATTCTTTTTCCAGTTAAGTGTCGCCATGTGATAGACTGCAAAATATCTGCTAATATACAGCGTATATCTACTAGGGTCCCTATTTTTGCAGTTGGTGTACTTACATAATAAACAGGATTGTGGTTGGACTAACTAATGAAGTTTTAATCGTAGGAACTCTCAGCAATGTTGGAGAGAAGCTGGGAAGCACACAAGGACACTTCCTGCTTTGGGCTCAGCTGGGACAGATTCACGGCATTGGAGGAGGCGCAGGTAAAATATTCTCTCACTTCACGCACTGTATAGTGATGTGCTTGTGACTGGACAATGTGCACATTTTTCCCAGGTTAGTATTCGTTTCTCCTAGCCTCATTGTAGCTCGGCAGTTAGAGGGCCGGAAGTCCTGGTTTTTTTGCTTTTCCACTGTAAATAATTAACTTTATTTTTCTGATTTGCATTCGATATTGTACATTTTTGGTCAAAATAAATGCCTCTCTCTCACTCTCTCAATCGAGAAGGTTCGATTCCACCTACTGCATTTTTTAAACTTTTAATTTAATTCACTCACATTGCTTGTGTCTTTCCAATGAAATACTGAAAGCTGTTGGTCCCTTCTGTGTGGCGTCTCTGCCAGGGGAAGTAAAAGTCCCACTGTGTAACCTTGGAATCACAGAGTGATGATCTCTATCAAATTGGACTTCCGGAATCTTGGTGCAGCAGCGACTTGAAATTGGTGTAGAGAATTTACAGAAAAAAAGTGGAATAACGAATAGAATAAGTATTACTATTGCATATATATTATACATAAACGTATTATAGACATATATTAGAAAACAGTTTTTTTATTAGTAGTCAGAGGCAGGATTTTAGAGTAAGTTAGTTCCGGACTCTGACAGGGAATTCAGTGAGGATTAATAGGGTTGTTTACCATTCGAAAATTGAGATAGCATAGTGAATAGTCAGAAACAGTGGAATATTGGTTAGAATAAGTATTACTATTACACATATACTATATACACAAACTTCTTATAGACATATATTAAGAAACTGTTCTTGTTAACAGAGGCAGTATTTTTCCCGGACTCAAATTGTACGGGCGATAATTGGGAGTTTGTTTAAGGTCGTGAATTAAACTGATGTACCAAACTATCATATACATTGTTAAATATATATTAGATAAAGTGATACATTTACATAAATTACATACGTAAGGTAATTTATGCAACCAACAACGCAAGCCAGGTGTAAGGATATGAAAAGGCCAAATAAATGACGTTTATTAAGATTATGCCTAATGGCATATTATTCCGATTAATGAAGCATGAAGTGTGGACCCTGTAACATGCGCCAAGCATGTGGCTGAGCCTCATACAAAGCCGCCTGGACACAATGCTCCCAGAGCCCACACTTCGACATAGCAATACAGTACATGTAGTAATATTCCTACAACACGAGACAATTCATGGCATCATCACCAGCACATTAAAACATTAACCCAATACCGACAATACTCGACACAAACATATTTGCATATACTGCATCACTTGACTACACTACTTGCTAAAATTCCTACTCTATATATTTTTGTAACCTAAAAGGTGGGGTCATAACGCCACCATTCACCGAAACCTGTGAACACCCCCCACCAATCTTTTGAACACAAAAACAGCCTTATTCAAGGCTAACGTAGCAATCGGATTAAGTCTAAATTTTGTGATGGCACCGTCAGGTAAAGGCCACCAGGCTTTTAGTATGCAGCAATTGTAGCAGGTGGGTTGTGCCAGTGGTTATGGTGGGGTGACAGTAGATGATAAAGTGGGGGGAGACGACGAGAGAGATGCTAGGGAGAGTTCACCTCAGCCTGGGAGGAGGTTGAGAGGAGGTAGGGAGACAGGACATAGGGAGACAGGATGAAAGGAGACGAGAAGGAAAGAAATGGGAGGGAAGACAAATGGATCGAAGGAAAGGGGAGTGGGGGAGACAGTAGCAAAGGAGTCGGGGGGAGGAGACGATAGTTAAGGCGAAGGGAGTGAGGGAGACGGGAGGGAAGGTGTCAGGAGGGAAGTTAGCCAGGAGACGGGAGGGAAAGGTGACAGGTTGATGAGTGAGAGAGAGCTTGATAACAGTCTGCCACCAAGTGACAAGGCTGCAGGACAGAATATGATGGAGGGGATCCATCGGAAGAGCTATTCTGAGGCAGTGATATAGGGGGTGAGAAAGAGAGCGAGGGTGTTTGTGGGGGACTCAATAGTTAGGAAGACTGACAGAGTCTTAAACAATGGAGATAACGTTGTAGTTTGCATGCCTGGGGCCAAAATAGAGCTGATAACTGAGAGGGTAGAAAACATTGTGGGTTCGGGCAAGGGTGGATCTGTTTTAGTACACGTACGGACAAATAACGTAGAGAGGGAGGGTACAACTACCATAGTTAGGAAATACAGGAATTTGATCAGAACACTAAAGCAGACGTGGGTTGAGCAGGTAATACTGTCAGGGATTCTACCAGTAATAGGAAGGAGGGGTCATAAATATTGAAATTGCCGGGGGATGGCAATTAACATGCTAGTCATGAAGCTATGTAGGGAAGAGGAAGTGGGTTTTGTGGATTCGTGGGGAAGTTTTGTTGGAAGGGCTGATATGTACATGAAGGACGGGCTTCATCTAAGTGGAAAGGGGGCAGCAGTATTTGCAGATGGACTCACAGCAGAAGTAGACAGTGGCATAGGTACCATATCAAATATTTTTGGTAGTCAACACTATTTAAACTAGAAGCGCAGGGGGGTTACTTAGAGATGCCTCAAGCAGGACAAAAGGCCACTAGTACAGATAAATAGAAAGGTAAGCAGATTGCGATGAAGCTGTTTGGTGCAAAACAGTTTCAGGAAATAAAAAATTAACTATTGGATTAGTTTACCGAAGTCCAAACATAAACGAAGAGGATAACACAAAAATACAAAATGTAATAAAGGAAGTTAGTAAAGGGGAAAGTATCATAATGGGAGATTTTAACCATGGACACATACAGTGGAAATCTCCAGAGAGTACAGGGGGTGAGGACCAACAATTTTTATTTTTAATTTGGGATAGCTTCCTTACTCAGCCAACCAGGGGAGAAAAAGTATCAGATATAGTTTTATCATAACAAAATGAATTAGTGGACAATGTAAAAATACATGAACCATTGGGTATCAGTGACCACAATCAAATACATTTTGACATTAATGTAATATCAGAAAGTAAAAATAAAAAACATATAGGAGAAACTTCCAAAAAGGTAACTATAAAGATATGAGAAAATACTTAGCAAAGCTAGATTGGAATAACATGCTGATGAATAAGACCGCAATTGAATGTTGGAATATTCTAAAATATGAAATTGAGAGTATCATCGATAAATGTTTTCCCTTGAAAAAACAAGGAAAACAGTCTAGAAAGAAACACTTGTTAAAAGAAGCTATTAGAAAAATAGTGTTTAAGCAAACTATGTGGAGGGTTTATAGACATACCAGAAAGGATGAAGACTATGCAAATTACAGAGAGGCACTTAACCTAGCTACAACCGAAATTAGAAAATCTAAAAGAACCTTTGAAAAAAAATTGGCAGGTAATATAAAAATTACAGCAAGAGTTTATATGCTTATGTAAGGAGTAAACAGAAAGTTCGAGATAAGGTCAGACCACTGGAAAACAACAGGGGAAACATAATTTTAAACAGGTTTCAAATGGCAGAGGTCCTGAATGAGTATTTCAGCTCAGTTTTTACCACGGAAGATATCAGTTCACTTCCAGTTCCATTTACTAAATTTGAGGGCAATAAATCAGAACATTTAGGGCAGTTATTTGTAACTCCTGAAATGATAGCACACAAAATTAAGAAGATGAAAGATAATAAATCACTTGGAGTTGATGGGATACCACCAAAACAAAAGGAAATTGTTGAGCAAAATAGTACACCAGTTGCAAAAATTTTTAACTTTTCACTAAAAGAAGGAATAGTTCCTTCATAATGGAAAGAAGCAAACATTACTCCACTATTTAAGAAGGGATCGAAAAACAAGCCAGAAAATTACAGACCAGTGAGTTTATCAGTTGTATGTAAATTACTTGAAACATTAATTAGAGACCACATGGTGGAATTCCTTGTAAAACATAATTTAATAAATACATCTCAACATGGGTTCCTAAAGTTTTTTCGAAGAAATTACAAAGTGGGTAGATGACAGGTCTCCAGTGAATGTTGCCTACTTAGATTTTCAGAAAGCTTTTGATAAAGTGCCACACAAAAGATTGTTACTTAAACTAAAAGCCCATGGTATAGGTAATGATATAATCAACTGGATAGAAAAGTGGCTTACACACAGAAGACAGAGAGAGTAATAGTAGATGGTGAGATTTCAAACTGGAAATCTGTTTTGAGTGGGGTACCACACGGATCAGGTTTAGGCCCTATACTGTTTTTAATATATATAAATGATTTAGAAGATGTCATATCTAGCAAAGTATTCAAATTTGCAGATGACACAAAAGTATTCAGAAAGGTTACAAATGATACAGATAAACAAAGTTTACAGGATGATCTAGATAAATTAGTTAAATGGTCAGAAAAATGGCAAATGTTATTAAATTTTGGGAAGTGTAAATGTATACACATTGGACATGGAAACATGGACGAAGAATATAAAATGGGGGATGCTGTACTAGGTAGAACCATACAAGAAAAGGACTTAGGAGTTACATTTAGTGCTGACATGAAAGTTTCTGAGCAATGTGGGATTGCTGCTTCAAAAGGAAATCAAATTCTAGGGCTAATTAGGAGAACTATCATGTACAGCTAATTGTACCCCTGTACAAAGCAATAGTTAGACCACATTTGGAATATTGTATTCAAGCATGGAGGCCGTATCGTAAAAAGGACATAGACAAGCTAGAAAGAATACAGCCAAGAACAACTAAAATGATTCCACAATTGAGAGACCTTAGTTACGAAAATCGCTTATTACAATGTGGTTTGACAACACTAGAGACCAGGAGACTAAGAGGAGACCAAATAGAAGTGTTTAAAATAGTGAACGATTATGAGGATGTTGATAAGAATATGTTCTTCAAACTTAAAGAAGTCAGTAGAACCAGAGGACACAAAGCAGCATTAGTTAAGGAGCAGTGTAGGTTGGACACGAGAAAGTACTCTTTCTCACAGAGGGTGATAAATGAATGGAACAAACTGCCAAATGATTGTGTTAATGCTAGTAGTGTGAATATGTTTAAAAATAGAATTGACAGATATTTGATAAGGGGAGATTACACATAGATGAGAAAATTGTTGGACTCTCGATAAGCCAATAGCTTCCTTGTCCACTTGCCATCTGGAACTTGTTGTTTTGGGATGGCATTCTTGTTAAATCTCTTGTTAAAATCCCATCATGTATATATGATGCGAATGTACCCAGGTTGACAATATACACATAATATGTGTATAGGTTTGCAAAATTTAATTGTGCTTTGTGTTTGGATTTTTGCAGTTTAAGATCATAATAACCTTGCTGAAACAGAAACAGGAGGAAGTCAACTGAATATGAAATAGTGTTGTATTAGCATTGTACAACCATAGTTTCCCCACTTCTACATGATAAGGTAGTAGTTTGTGGCTCTGTATGTTCCCTCATATTTCTGTCAGATTCACAAGTTTGGGGCTGACACTTTGTAGCCATGCCCAGGGGGGATGGTTTGTACATTAAATAAATAAAAAACTTCTCTGTTGGATGTAAATTATGTAACTCAGAATGAAAGGAATTTGTAGTTATGTACAATTGTTAGTAGTGCTGTGTGATTGTTCCCACTTATGTAAAACGTCCATATAGGTTCCTTCGTACGGTACGAACCCTTCGTGAAACTAGCAGGCACGAAGTTGTCATTGCATTGCCATTGCCCTACCAAACTTGACTGCGTAGTGCAAGGATTCGTAAGCTCTTGCAGTGACCGCCCTTTCTCCCATGCAACATTGGGTAACTCAGCTAGTGAATGATATTTTACACATCTCTTCCCGTTTGTCATAGGGTTTACTAGAGTGCCTGGGAGGGGGAGTGGTAGCAGGGATACTGGAGAGACTGATCCGGGATTTGAGGCACACAACAGGAGGAATGCCCGACCTTGTTGTGTGGAACACAAGGACAAAGAAGGTCAAGGTCAGTATGGTCACTGTCAAGGTCAGCATTAAGCGCAGCAACAGGGACACACTATAAAGGGCTTGTTGGTGTCAGTAGGGGCCACATTACAGACCAATAACTTAATTGACTAAACAATTTTGGTTTTTAATAATTATGCCCTATCATTCCCAAATATTTATACTGTGTCAAAATATCAGTCATGTTGCCACACATACCGAAACAACGTGGATTATAAGGATTATGAAGGGATAATGTGCCATGAAAATAACTAATCACATTTACTTGTGCAGCTTGTAGAGGTGAAGGGTCCTGGAGATCGACTGTCAACTAAACAGATTCTGTGGCTGGACTACCTGCACAGACTACCTGTCGATGCTGAAGTGTGCCATGTACAAGGTATTCTGAGGAGATGCACATTTCCACTGGCCTAACCTTTTAACTTGATTTCACTCAAATTGTGTCGTCTAAAAATTATGTTCTTACATCACAGTATCTGGTCCTTAGGATTGCTCAGAGTGACAGAGTGCTTAATTAACATGTCACCCCAGGCAGGCCCACTACTTCCAACACAATGTCAACTTCTCTGGGAAAATTGCCCTGGCTTTGAAGGGTAGTGAGAGGAATCAAACCCTAGAGCAATTTGTTGTAGGTGTCGGCACGAAGAAACTTCAAACATCAGGTGAACACGTGGCTAAGGTGCAAGCAGAGTAACCATAGTAACAGTAACCATGGCAACAAACCATCATCAGAAGACTTATTTTACAAATGTACGTTTCAATAAAACCATGACAAACATTGAACGTTTTATTTAAACCCGAGGACGTTATTATTATACAACAGAACATTAGCTGAACATTTCAATAAAGTCAAGACAAACAAAGAACTTGCGTTTTATTTAAACCCTAAAACGATGTCACATGATTCGATTACATAAACTATTATTACATGTCTACCAGTGTAATCAATCGTTAATGCTGTGTCTTTTATGACCTTGTTAAATATCAAAGACTTTTTGGTTAAAAGGAATGTACAAAGATTTTCATTGGCTAACTGAATGACTGTTTTACCGACATTACCACCGAGGTTGTAACATTGAATTGATCAGTAATTAAAACATCTTGGTTGTTATTATTGCATACAAATTTGTATTGTACTATTGTGATATTTCATGCCTTAATAGTGTAGAAAATACACGATTTGTCAATGGTATCAAATATGCCAGTTTACAATAAACAGATTGCTGTAGGGCAAAAACAAGCGAACCAACAAATCTTCCCCTTTGAAGGTAAAATATTACGTTTTTCATTGGTGATTTATTGATCCGTCAAATTCCCGTTTTTTGTTGGTAAATATACTACGTGTACATCAACAAATATTAAAACAAAGTATAACATTGTTAAATTAGATAAACTTTTGAGATGAAAATTCAGAGAATTTGGACATTTTAATCAACCAATGAAAATAGTTGTACATTCCCTTTGGACCCATTCAGTATTTATAACTCAGTATTTATAACTCGGTATTTATAACTCAGTACTGGAATCAGTTTGGTGCATTATTGTGTTGTGCTTAATATTTTGTGTTACATAAAGATGTATTTCTAACAATAGCTGCATTTTCCACAGAGGTAGTG
Organism: Lamellibrachia satsuma; assembly: GCA_033239005.1. Taxonomy (NCBI): domain Eukaryota; kingdom Metazoa; phylum Annelida; class Polychaeta; order Sabellida; family Siboglinidae; genus Lamellibrachia; species Lamellibrachia satsuma. The sequence continues at coordinate 53,481 of BSQZ01000106.1, forward strand.
GCCCCTGCAAATGTTTAATACAGAATGTTTGCAAAAACCATCCTGACAATTATGTATAAATTACCCTTACCAATGAAAATTATAACTTTCCACAGAAACTGCTTATTTCAATAATGGACATCAGGTTTGAGAACTTTATTTATGGCACATTTGTAATGTCTACAAAACAGATTGGGCGCTTCACCGATTCTGTTTGTACCACTGCTTGGTCCTGTAGCTGCAGAGAAACATCGGTTGGAACATAATACTACATACACTTGAATACAGAAACAGTATGAACAGAGGAGGTTCCCGGAATGAAATTCACAAACATCATGTGTGGTTTTGTGCTGATCAGATTTGAGACCAATACTTCAAAAATGCAAGACCTTTTCCCCTGACAAATTCGGTTTCACCCAAACATCCTCTTTATTAAGTAACTGAACTATCATTTGATTTAAGAAGACTATCGCTCAGCAGTACGCAGTCCATTCCCTGTGTCGAATAATAGCCTGTTTGGCGACGTTTTTGGCCCTTTCTCAAAAAATCTCATTTTAAAGACCTTGTCAAGGCCTTGAAAATGCAAAATATAATTAAAAACTTTTTAAGACTCCGGACACACATTGACAAATGGCGAATTGGTTGATCAGATGTGGAGTTTTCTGTTTCAAAAAGGGCCAAGTCTACCGTGTGCTGCCCCTTACATATATCAGGATCTTTAAGGGCCCAAATGGCAACCATACCAATCACAGCCCAAAATGTGAAATTCACAAAATAATTCCATGCCTGTTTAACACTTAATATTAGGCCAGGAAGTGAAACCTGCATGTTTAGCTTGTGTGTGAAATGGGAGGCAGTGTGTTGTAACAAAGGGTGGGGTAACCGTTGCTAGGACAACTAGAGGGTACAAATATTCAGGCATCACAATTTAAAGATGTCTCTAGAAAGGGAATATTCTTCATAAGCAGACATCACATGGAAAATATCTTATCCCAAATAATGGAAAAATTAAATAATGCCTAAAACCTCCTCTGCATTTGCTTTAGCCCATTACGAATCAAGTTTGTAGTATTTGAATAGTTTAAGTAATATGTGCAGTCATTAGATCTGATAACTTGCGAAGATGGGATTAATCTTATATTGTATATGGTGCTGGACCACTTTTGCAATTTTTTTTTGCTGAATTTGACTGATAAAAAATTATTTAATGGTTTGTTTGATGTGTTCACCAAGACAAAGTAACAAATGTGCAGACAAGCATGTCATAGATACTAAATATGTTGAATTTTTTGTGAGATAAGTCTGAAATGAGAAGAATAAAAAAAATCAAATTGAACCTTTGAACCAAATTGGACCTTTAATGTAGATGCATTAGAAAACATCAGTAAACAGAAACTACATTCATCCACATGGAACTGCCAGGAATCTGGAATATGCTGCTCAACCCTCAAAATTACTTGCTGGAATCCCTCACTGGTGCAAAAGCTTTGAGGGGCGGGAAATATATCTACTGACGCAGATTACTGAAAGACCACAAAATACATTTTATAACAACAGACAACAATTGTAAAGAACAAGCATGGGAAAGAAGACAGAATGGGTATTATTGGCTGCACGTGTCTGGATTTGGCAAAATTTAAATACATCAATTTGTAGCAAAAACAGCAAATGATTTGCTGAAGCACACGGTGAAATCAAGAAAATATTACAACTGTTTAAAGACATGATTAAATTAGACATAATTACATGCCAAATGAAAAAACCCAGCCGTGCTCAAAACATGAACATTATGGAAGAAAGTCACTTGTAAATGTTTGACCTAACACTACACTTCTACTAGCACAAACTTAAGACAAAACTATTCCTGTAAAATGTAAGTTCACATTTTCTACAAAACATGAACATTTCATGGTTTTACACACATTGTTCCTTAGCTTTAAAAATAAGATGATTTAGACACAGTTACACCAGAGCTTCCCACATAGTTTTAGTTCTTGAGTAGTGTTGGTGAAACCTTACAAGTTACAAGAAAAGGACAATGTTCTTACCAAGCACTGACCCAGAAATAAGATAATGTAAATAATAAGAGACACTTGGGATTCTTCTAAAGTGGAGTGTCTGTCGCTAATTCAGAAGCAGCCACAGCAATGTCCAATCATTTGGCTGGACTGGTCAGGACTTAATGTGACCAACTGACCACATTTAAAATGCTAAATTCAGTGTTGTTTCCAAACACTGGGTGTCGGCAAGTTATTGTCACAATAGTCGTCTTGTCTTCTTGCTATTTGCCTGCATGTCTGCCAGCCTGGAAACAAGACAGAAAGAGAAATTACATAACTTTGGGACTGCCATACTATGTTGCCAGTATGGCTGGCTACCTCGCAATACCAGTTGGCATACTACATGGCCAGTATGGCAGGCTACCTCGCAATACCAGCTGGCATACTATGTGGCCAGTATGGCAGGCTACCTCGCAATACCAGTTGGCATACTATGTGGCCAGTATATGGCAGGCTACCTCGCAATACCAGCTGGCATACTATGTGGCCAGTATGGCAGGCTACCTCGCAATACCAGTTGGCATACTATGTGGCCATTATGGCAGGCTACCTCGCAATACCAGTTGGCGTACTGTGTGGCCAGTATGGCAGGCTACCTCGCAATACCAGTTGGCATACTATGTGGCCAGTATGGCAGGCTACCTCGCAATACCAGTTGGCATACTATGTGGCCAGTATGGCAGGTTACCTCGCAATACCAGTTGACATACTGTGTGGCTAGTATGGCAGGCTACCTTGCAATACCAGTTGGCATACTATGTGGCCAGTATGGCAGGCTACCTCACAATACCAGTTGGAATACTATGTGGTCAGTATGGTGGACTACCTCGCAATACCAGTTGGCACACTATGTGGCCAGTATGGTGGACTACCTCGCAATACCAGTTGCCATCCTATGTGGCCAGGATGGCGGGCTACCTCACAATACCAGTTGCCATAGTATATGGCCAGAATGATTTAACAAGATTACCATCCAAAACTACAAGTTTGAGATGGCAAGTGGACAAGGAGGTCATTGGCTTATAGAGAGTCCAGCAATTTCATCATCTATGTATAGCCCACCCATATCAGATATCTGTCAATTTTATTTTTAGACATATTCACACAACTAGCATTAACACAATCATTTGACAGTTTGTTCCATTCCTTTATCACCCTCTGTGAGAAAGAGTACTTTCTCAAGGTCCAACCTACAGTGTTCCTTAACTAATGCTGCTTTGTGTCCTATGGTTCTATTACCTTCTTTAAGTTTTGAAGAATATATTGATCCTATCAACATCCTTATAACCGTTCATTATTTTAAACACTTCTGTTTGGTCTCCTCTTAGTCTCCTGGTCTCTGGTGTTGTCAAATCACATTGTAATAAGCGACTTTCTTAACTAAGGTCTCTTGAATTGTGGAATCATTTTAGCTGCTCTTCGTTGTAGTCTTTCTAGCTTGTCTATGTCCTTATGATATGGCCTCCATGTTTGCATACAATATTCCAAATGTGGCCTATCACTCTGTACAGGGGCACAATTAGCTGTGTCTCCTTATATGTGATAGTTCTCTTAATTAGTCCTATTATTTGATTACCTTTTGTAAATAGTATTGGTCTTAATACTGATCTTATAATTTGATTACCTTTTGTAAATAGTATTGGTCCTAATACTGATCCCTGTGGTACCCCACTCAAAACCGATTTCCAGTTTGAAATCTCACCATCTACTATTACTCTCTGCAAGCCACTTTTCTATCCAGTTCATTACATCGTTAGCTATACTGTGGGCTTTCAGTTTAAGTATCAATCTTTGATGTGGTACTTTATCGAAAGCTTTTCTGAAAATCTAAGTATACAACATCCACTGGTGACCCATCATCTAGCCACTTTGTAATTTCTTCAAAAAAAACATAAGTGATTGGTTAGATATGACCTTGCTTTTAGGAACCCACGTTGAGATGTATTTGTTAATTTATGTTTTACAAGAAATTCCATCATGTGGTCTCTAATTATTGTTTCTAATAATCTGTTAAACTCACTGGTCTGTAATTTTTGGACTTGTTCCTCAATCCCTTTTTAAATAGTGGCATAATGTTTGCTTCTTTCCATTCTGCAGGAACTATTCCCTCTTCTAGTGACAAATTAAAACACTTTTGCAAGTGGTGTACTAATTTGCTCTACAATTTCTACAGTTTTGGTGGTATTTCATCTTCTACTTTTTTGCTGCCATTTCAGGAATTACAAATAACTGCCCTAAATGATCCGATTGATCACCCTCAAATTTAGTAACTGGAACTAGAAGTGAGCTGATAGCTTCTGTGGTAAAAACTGAGCTGAAATACTGATACAGAGCCTGTGCCATTTGAAACCCATCTGAAAATATGTTTCCACTGTTGTTTTCCAGTAGTTCGATCTTATCTAAAACTTTATGTTTACTCCTAACATAAGCATAGAAACTCTTGCTCTAATTTTTTATATTACCTGCCAATTTTTTTAAAGGTTCTTTTGGATTTTCTTATTTCAGTTGTAGCTAGGTTAAGTGCCTCTTTGTAGTTGGTGTAGTCTTCTACATTTCCAGTGTGTTTATATACCCCCAGCATCTACTTGAGAGCTATTTTTGTAATTCCCTCTTTTGACAGGTGTTTTTCCTGGACTTTTCCCTTGTTTTTGTATCTATATTCGCTAGATATGTTCTCATCCCTTTATATTTGCCTTTGTGGAAGTTCCTCCTCCATTGTTTTTTAAACACATTCCCTGTTTTTTCTTTTATATTAAAATGTATCTGGTTATGATCACTTCAACTGAAAGGTTTGTGTATTTTAACATTGTCAACTAACTCATTTTGAGAAGACAAAATTGAATCAAACATCTCTGGTTGTTTCCAACACATGTTGAGTAACGAAACACTCTTGTGTCAGAAGTAGAAACTGATGGTCTTCACCCCCAGCACTCTACTGATTTCCATTGTATATGACCACGGTTTAAATCACCCATTATAACACATTCTCCCTTGCTCACTTCCGTTATAGCATTATGTAGTTTTACGTTTTCCTCTTCTCCGATGTTTGGACTACGATAAACTACTCATTATTGTTAATGTTGAGTTCTTGGTAACTATATTATACCAAATTGCTTCCTCACAAACTACTTAACTTTTCATTGTTATTTCATATGCCTGGATAGATTCTTTAATTATAATATAAGATTACTCTACCTCATCTACTATATCTTTATTTGCCCATGATTCTGCAACACCTATTACTTGTGGGTCAATATCTGCTATCATAATGTCCAACTCGCTTTTTTATTTACTATGCTCCTGGCATTTAAGCATACACATTTAAGTTCATTTTCTGAAATAATTGGTGAACATTTCTTTGAATATTTATTTGTACTCCTTTTTCATGGTTATTTACATCTTATTAATAGCCATTTACATACAATTTATTAAGGAGTGAAAATTAATGCAAATAAATTACTAGTAGGTAACAAATTTAGAAAAAAATATCTACAATAAAAACTTCTTAGGTTGAATCTTAAGTTATTTAATTCACCTAAGTTGTTGTGCCAACGAGTCTACACAGTAGGCATATTCTAGTGGTTCCAACACATGGATGACAAAATAAGAATATTTCCTAACAGAAAATATTTAATAATAAAATATTATTTCCCAAATAAAACCAAGTTTTTATACTAGCAAAAAATTTAGAAAAAACCTAAAAAAGCATGTTTTGGCTACCTTTCCCCTATCGTGTTTGTCGTGTTTGTCCTGTTTCTCTGACTTCTCCATTTTCTCCGACTGTCGGTCCTGGTCACTGCGCAAGGACTTTGACTTGGACCGTTCCTTCTCCAGGTCTGTTGTTAGGGTCCTCACCTCCTCTGTTAACTCGTCTCTCACCTGCTTCAGGTCGTCCAGCTCCAGCAGGATGGCCGTCTTGTCTTTCACTGCATAATCATCACAATTCTGTAGTTTTCTTAAAATCAACAAAAATGCTGAAACGTCTTGATATATTCCCATATCTAACAGTGGTTTCAGTGGCATATGCTAGATGCCACCACATGTAGTAACAATATATATATATATATATATATATATATATATATATATATATATTATATATATATACATATTATAGCTCAGGTTCCTGAGGATATAGAAGTTCCTTATTATCATTGTGTATATATATGTATATATATATACAATGATAATAAGGAGGAACTTCTATATTCTCAGGATCATATATATATATATATATATATATATATATATATATATATATATATATATATATTACTACATGTGGTGGCACCTAGCTACTAGTAGTATATATATATATATATATATATATATATCAATTATTTCTGTATATTTATTTAAGGATTTTATTCTAATTATTGCTATATAGGATTTTATTATTATTATTATTATTAGCATTTTTTCCTATTTATGAAATAAAATATTTTATTTTATACTATGCCAGATCCAAGATTGTTCGTGGCGCTTTGCAGCATAATAAAATACTACTACTAACAGTACACGCTCATATGCAGGCACCAGCGTTTACACATTGAATGGCTTGAACATTAATCATACACAATGTGATTCGAATCCACCTGCTGCCATTTTGAAACTTTGGGTAATTTCGGTCACTCCACTTTGTCTGTGTTTTTCGGAATAGACAGTAACAGCCGTTGGTCCCTTCTATCTGGTGTCTATGCCAGGGGGAGTAGATCCCACACAGGGGGTAAATGTGTAACCTGTTGTGGACTCCATCTCTCATGAGCACTGCAGAAGTGTCCATGACGTGGCTCAGTCAAGTCTGCTAACTACCACGCACAAAATTACAATTGAATGAAAAATATTTTGGCATGTGCAGAGAAAATGGAAGGAAACGAGAGAGATTGTGAACTTACTTTCGCCCTGGGCAAGTATATGACACAGTTGTTGGTTCCTCTTCTTCACTTGTTTCAGTTCACCCTGATAACAAACAACACATCAGTATCAGTTCGCCCTGACAACAAACAACACATCAGTATCAGTTCGCCCTGACAACAAACAACACATCAGTACCAGTTCGCCCTGAAAACAAACAACACGTATCAGTCTCAGTTCACCATGACAACAAACAACACATCAGTCTCAGTTCGCCCTGACAACGAACAACACATCAGTCTCAGTTCGCACTGACAACAAACAACACATCAGTCTCAGTTCACCCTGAAAACAAACAACGCATCAGTCTCAGTTCGCCCTGACAACAAACAACACATCAGTATCAGTTCGCACTGACAACAAACAACACATCAGTCTCAGTTCACCATGACAACAAACAACACATCAGTCTCAGTTCGCCCTGACAACAAACAACACATCAGTATCAGTTCGCCCTGACAACAAACAACACATCAGTCTCAGTTCACCGTGACAACAAACAACACATCAGTCTCAGTTCGCCCTGACAACAAACAACACATCAGTATCAGTTCGCCCTGACAACAAACAACACATCAGTCTCAGTTCACCATGACAACAAACAACATGTCAGTCTCAGTCCTGATAACAAACAAGTGTGTACAAAGTGCACAAAGATGTTCATTAGTTAACCAATATGCTGCTAGATGCAACTATTAAATATAATTAAAATGTCCCAATTCTCTTAAATTTCCCATCACAAAATACATCTAAATTAACAATGTAATGTTCATGTTTTAATCTTTATTCCTGTGGTACATTTACCGTCAGAAACTGTATAAAACAGAAATAAAGAAATAAGCATAAATTACAGGTCTTCGCAGTATGCTGACTGATGCTATCTTTATTTTTCAGCGATGATTTGCAACTATTTTACAACTCTGAATTTATTAATATTGATAACAGCTAAGTTTGGTTCAAAATAATATCTATACAAAATGTGTGTTTTCACCCCTTAATATTTTTCGAAAATATATATTCTTGTAGTTTGAAATCAAATGTGCCAGTTTAATACATAAAAATCGTTTTTGGCAGTTATTGAGATAAATAAATCATCCAATACATTTGTTTGTACTTTTATATTAGTGTCAACTGCCAGAAATGTTCTACTGAAATGTTTGCCTAAATTTTTTTTACAGACATTTTTCATTCAAGCTGCTTCCCAATGCATCTTTCATTGGGGGGCACATCTTTCATTGGGGGGGCACATCTTTCATTCCACTACAGATTGTTTTCAAGGTGTAATTGCATCCCACAAATGGGTGTAACAAGGTGTAATTGCATCCCACAAATGGGTGTAACAAGGTGTAACTGCATCCCACAAATGGGTGTAACAAGGTGTAATTGCATCCCACAAATGGGTGTAACAAGGTGTAACTGCATCCCACAAATGGGTGTAACAAGGTGTAATTGCATCCCACAAATGGGTGTAACAAGGTGTAATTGCATCCCACAAATGGGTGTAACAAGGTATAATTGCATCCCACAAATGGGTGTAACAAGGGGTAAATGCATCCCACAAATGGGTGTAACAAGGTGTAATTGCATCCCACAAATGGGTGTAACAAGGGGTAAATGCATCCCACAAATGGGTGTAACAAGGTGTAATTGCATCCCACAAATGGGTGTAACAAGGTGTAACTGCATCCCACAAATGGGTGTAACAAGGTGTAATTGCATCCCACAAATGGGTGTAACAAGGTATAATTGCATCCCACAAATGGGTGTAACAAGGGGTAAATGCATCCCACAAATGGGTGTAACAAGGTGTAATTGCATCCCACAAATGGGTGTAACAAGGGGTAAATGCATCCCACAAATGGGTGTAACAAGGTGTAATTGCATCCCACAAATGGGTGTAACAAGGTGTAACTGCATCCCACAAATGGGTGTAACAAGGGGTAAATGCATCCCACAAATGGGTGTAACAAGGTATAATTGCATCCCACAAATGGGTGTAACAAGGGGTAAATGCATCCCACAAATGGGTGTGACAAGGTGTAATTGCATCCCACAAATGCCATGCATGTTATTACGTTGAAGTTATGTACATAACAACACATACTCTTTACTTGATGTGGTTTGAGTTCAATGGTTTCTTAAAACATCTAAGGATTTTAGATAATGATGTTGTCATTGTTAAAGAAACTTACTTCTAATTTTGTTGTAGCCTCCTTTAGCGTCACAATCTCGGTATCTTTCTTTGCAATCTCTTCTTGAAAATGTAAAACCTGGGCGTTTTCTACATGGTAATGCTGCAACAGAGGTATGAATATATGGAACCCAAAACTGATACATATTACACTACTGGTAATAGTTAAAAAGAAACCATTAATGAGGATTGCAGCTTATCTCCCTGTTGTGAAATTTTTCAATAAATATGGCATGACCCAGCTACAAATTTACAAACTGTTTTGACCTGTCATAAATGATACAAACATTATTCTACATCTTGTTAAATATCTGACATGCACACACAAATAGTTTGCTCTTTCTCACAAGAACAAGAGGTGACCAAAAATCAAAAATATCTCTTTCCATTATTGCATTTTATGATTGTTAAAAGCTTCCTCATCAATTCCATGTTTTCACATGTCACATATCAGAATAATTTTGTGAAAAATCAAACAGACCTACTATCCACTACGAGCTCGTTCATGCAAATGTATTATTTAGCTTTAGTGAAATCAACGGACCAACTACTAAATTATTTTTACTCGTCCAAATTTGGTGAATAAAAGGCAAAAGTGATCCAGCTGTATATATAATGACATAAAGCTAATCACACTTTCTCACGTTAACAGATCAAAGTCAATTCTTTAGATTCTTTGTCAGGGAATCTATTCTTATCAGCGTATACACCAAAATTTGTTTCTCTAGACAATAAGGTAGCTGTTTAACATTAGTGGTGTCATAGTAGCACACCTCAACAGTGGTGCCACCTGTTTTGTACCAAATGGCAACACTTTTCAGTTGTTCCACACTAGTCATTTACAATTATTTATGGATCCTACCGAGTAAAAAAGGGGATATATGCTAATTAGGGCATGTATGCTTAATAGGTCGAATACAGTATATATGTAAAACGTAAGAGAGTTGCACCATACCTTCCTGTATTCATCCTGAATGATCTCCTTCCTCACAATGTTCTCTACGTCCTGTTGTACTTTGTCGAAGAACAGAGGGTCGGCCTCAGCTGCCGGGGTTGACACAGGAGATGATGGATGCTCAATTGTATCCAGTTCTGAATAAATGAAAGTTATACTTTTGTAAAGTAGACCCAATTATATCCAATAGCGATTTTAATCAACTTTCTGCTGCCTTCATTAGTCTAACTACCGCTAGATGGCAAAGTGGTTGTACTAACAATAGTGGCAGCTTAGTTGCAGATGGTGTCATCATCTGATGAAGCCACCTTGACGAGAGTGGTAAAAGTCTATACAGCTAAATAAAACGTTGGGATATGAAAAACAAATTATATGTTCATGTCAACCTAGTACATTACAAATACTCAAATTACGTATACATTAGACTTATTAAGCATAGACCCCATTGTTTTAATCAACGATCACCAATCTTCGAGATATATATTTTCTTTCCACCAATGCAAGATTCAGTGACGACAGAAGATTGAAATTTCCACCTATATCAGTAGACACTGCAGTGCTCTGGTATCCTTTTGACCACAAGTGAATGTATTATAAATGGCTGGTAGCTCCAATCCAGTCCCTTCATCATCTGCAAGTTACTTCTGTTGAGATGTGTCTTCCCAAAGCAGAGAAAATTAAGACTAACATTTTCGTGGAGCACGTGGCTGACTATATGTCCACTGCTAAGAATTGACACTGTATACGCTGATTGTCTGCCTCCATCACTACGGCTAACTTGTCTCCAATGTTTGCCTCCCTCACCACTGCTAACTTGTTTCCAATGTTTGTCTCCCTCATTACTGCTAACTTGTCTCCAATGTTTGCCTCCCTCACCACTGCTAACTTGTCTCCAATGTTTGCCTCTCTTACCACTGCTAACTTGTCTCCAATGTTTGCCTCCCTCATTACTGGTAACTTGTCTCCAATGTTTGCCTCCCTCACCACTGCTAACTTGTCTCCAATGTTTGCCTCCCTCATTACTGCTAACTTGTCTCCAATGTTTACCTCCCTCACCACTGCTAAATTGTCTCCAATGTTTGCCTCCCTCACTACTGCTAACTTGTCTCCAATGTCTGCCTCCCTTACCACTGCTAACTTGTCTCCAATGTTTGCCTACCGCACCACTGCTAACTTGTCTCCAATGTTTGCCTCCCTCACTACGGCTAACTTGTCTCCAATGTCTGCCTCCCTCACCACTGTTAGCTTGTCTCCAATGTTTGCCTCCCTCACTACTGCTAACTCGTCTCCAATGTCTGCCTCCCTCACCACTGCTAACTTGTCTCCAATGTTTGCCTCTCTCACTACTGCTAACTTGTCTCCAATGTTTGCCTCCCTCACTACGGCTAACTTGTCTCCAATGTTTACCTCCCTCACTACTGCTAACTTGTCTCCAATGTTTGCCTCCCTCACTACGGTTAACTTGTCTCCAATGTTTGCCTCCCTCACTACAGCTAACTTGTCTCCAATGTTTACCTCCCTCACCACTGCTAAATTGTCTCCAATGTTTGCCTCCCTCACTACAGCTAACTTGTCTCCAATGTTTGCCTCCCTCAATACTGCTAACTTGCCTCCAATGTTTGCCTCCCTCACCACTGTTAACTTGTTTCCAATGTTTACCTCCCTCACTACGGCTAACTTGTCTCCAATGTTTGCCTCCCTCACTACTGCTAACTTGCCTCCAATGTTTACCTCCCTCACCACTGCTAAATTGTCTCCAATGTTCGCCTCCCTCACCACTGCTAACTTGTTTCCAATGTTTGCCTCCCTCACCACTGCTAACTTGTCTCCAATGTTTACCTCCTTCACCACTGTTAACTTGTTTCCAGTGTCTGCCTCCCTCACCACTGTTAACTTGTCTCCAATGTTTACCTCCCTCACCACTGCCAAATTGTTTCCAATGTTTGCCTCCCTCACTACTGTTAACTTGTTTCCAATGTTTACCTCCCTCACTACGGCTAACTTGTCTCCAATGTTTGCCTCCCTCACTACTGTTAACTTGTTTCCAATGTTTACCTCCTTCACTACGGTTAACTTGTCTCCAATGTTTGCCTCCCTCACTACAGCTAACTTGTCTCCAATGTTTACCTCCCTCACCACTGCTAAATTGTCTCCAATGTTTGCCTCCCTCACTACGGCTAACTTGTCTCCAATGTTTGCCTCCCTTACTACTGCTAACTTGCCTCCAATGTTTGCCTCCCTCACCACTGTTAACTTGTTTCCAATGTTTACCTCCCTCACTACGGCTAACTTGTCTCCAATGTTTGCCTCCCTCACTACTGCTAACTTGCCTCCAATGTTTACCTCCCTCACTACTGCTAACTTGTCTCCAATGTTTGCCTCCCTCACTACTGCTAACTTGCCTCCAATGTTTACCTCCCTCACCACTGCTAAATTGTCTCCAATGTTCGCCTCCCTCACCACTGCTAACTTGCCTCCAATGTTTGCCTCCCTCACCACTGTTAACTTGTTTCCAATGTTTACCTCCCTCACTTTGGCTAACTTGTCTCCAATGTTTGCCTCCCTCACTACTGCTAACTTGCCTCCAATGTTTACCTCCCTCACTACTGCTAACTTGTCTCCAATGTCTGCCTCCCTCACTACTGCTAACTTGCCTCCAATGTTTACCTCCCTCACTACTGCTAACTTGTCTCCAATGTTTGCCTCCCTCACTACTGCTAACTTGCCTCCAATGTTTACCTCCCTCACCACTGCTAAATTGTCTCCAATGTTCGCCTCCCTCACCACTGCTAACTTGTTTCCAATGTTTGCCTCCCTCACCACTGTTAACTTGTTTCCAGTGTCTGCCTCCCTCACCACTGTTAACTTGTCTCCAATGTTTACCTCCCTCACCACTGCTAAATTGTTTCCAATGTTTGCCTCCCTCACCACTGCCAAATTGTTTCCAATGTTTGCCTCCCTTACCACTGCTAACTTGTCTCCAATGTCTGACTTATAACTAGTTTTAAACATGTGGTAACCATGAACGGTTGACCGAAATGGTGTGTCTCCAACTCGGTGCATTAGCAAGCATTGTTTACAAGACAGTGTGGCACCATCTGGTGTGTAACAGTTCCCTCACCTTCTTTAACTGAGAAACAACCTGTTGTGTATGTTTATAAGGACAGATTTTGTGACATTTATCCTGAGTCTCACATTTTTTCAAACGTACCGTACACTTATTTTAAGCCTGCTTGGCCAAATTGTCAAGTACTTATTTTAAGCCTGCTTGGCCAAACTGTCAAGTTTGTCCTTGTACGAGGTTGTTTACCGTCAGCAGCGACTGTGCCATTCTCCAGTTGTCTGAACTCTTTCAGACTCATGACAGCCCTCTCCTTGTTCTTCTTCTTCTTCTTCTTGCTGTCTGCTTCTTGGCCGCCATTGTCGTCCTTCACTGCTAACAACACCTGCAACAAAAATCACTGCTAGAAATATTTCGTTCTTAATATCAGAACTAGACAACACAACGTTAGTGAAGGCTGCAGATTGTATAAATAGTAGCAGTGTGAATATGTTTAAAAACAAAACTGACAAATATCTCCGAACATCTTGTGGACTCTCGATAAACCACCAGCTTCCTTGTCCACTTGCCATCTGGGTCTTTTGCCTTGGATGGCAATCTTGTTAATGATGTGTAGTCTATGTGAAAACCTGATGTTGGTACAACAAAAGCAATGTGTTGTACTCGTACTGCGCCCACCAACAAGTGTTGTACTCGTACTGCGCCCACCAACAAGTGTTGTACTCGTACTGCGCCCACCAACAAGTGTTGTACTCGTACTGCGCCCACCAACAAGTGTTGTACTCGTACTGCGCCCACCAACAAGTGTTGTACTCATACTGCGCCCACCAACAAGTGTTGTACTCGTACTGCGCCCACCAACAAGTGTTGTACTCGTACTGCGCCCACCAACAAGTGTTGTACTCGTACTGCGCCCACCAACAAGTGTTGTACTCGTACTGCGCCCACCAACAAGTGTTGTACTCGTACTGCGCCCACCAACAAGTGTTGTACTCGTACTGCGCCCACCAACAAGTGTTGTACTCGTACTGTGCCCACCAACAAGTGTTGTACTCGTACTGCGCCCACCAACAAGTGTTGTACTCGTACTGTGCCCACCAACAAGTGTTGTACTCGTACTGCGCCCACCAACAAGTGTTGTACTCGTACTGTGCCCACCAACAAGTGTTGCACTTGTACTGCGCCCACCAACAAGTGTTGTACTCGTACTGCGCCCACCAACAAGTGTTGTACTCATACTGCGCCCACCAACAAGTGTTGTACTTGTACTGCGCCCACCAACAAGTATTGTACTCGTACTGCGCCCACCAACAAGTGTTGTACTCGTACTGCGCCCACCAACAAGTGTTGCTCAGTGCGCTACACTTTGTCCCTGGCAGACTTGTTCAAACAAACGCCATTTCAACTTCTTCTGGAAGCATCAAGATTGCTGCATGAAAGATGTTCGTCCTTACAGTTCCATCATCGTCTATTGCCAGGTACTCATTTATATAACTGAGTGAACTAAGGCAATCACAACTGAATGGAATCACCCCAACTGGGCAGTTGAACTATACTGGACGTACACCTTAGCCAAGCACTGCATGCTGGGATAGAAAGAACAAAACAGCCATGCATTATAGGAACTAACATGGTATCAATGTCATACACAAACCTTGGTGCCTCCCTACTTATTTTAGGCATACAAGGGAAAACATGTAGGTGTCAGACATATTTGCACAAACTAAAAATATCCACCTGAGAAAGGATGTCTAAATCTCTATGATGTGTCAGGGCATATTGAAAATGTGTGTAATATGCCTTGTTTGTTGACTAGACTAAAAGTGTGTTTGTGGCACACAGAAGGAATAGAGAAGAATTTGCTTTGTTGGTTTACTGAACAGGCCCGCACAACCCAGCTTTAAATGACAGCAACTAGATTTGGTCTGTTGACAGAAACATATTTAGCCTCCTTTGGCTAAACTTTTTCTGTATTTTGTTGGGTTGTGCCTCTTCATGGATGCCCGAATTTGGCCCCCCCCCACTTAAAAGATCACAGACACATCACCGTCTGTTGAGAAGTTCTACCACTTTGCTATGTCATCCCCAAATGTGTCTGACTACACCCACCACTTTCTTCTCCTCCACCTCCAGCTTACTCAAGAGCAGAGCATGTGCTAGATCCTTCTCGTACACGTCCTCCGTGTACTGCAACATATACGTCAGTCCATACATTTTATTGCCAAGCAAATTTAACAAAACAACTGTAAATGTTATTTAATTAACTCTAAGGAAATACCACATTCACTCCAGTCTATCCTGGAACCAGTTTCGACTTGTTCTGGTTGAATTCAGTCACACTTCAGTTGGTGGGCTTTTCCTGACAACCGTGATTTAAAAGTAGCTCTCTAATGTCAATCACTTTAATCATAAAATCACATTTCATTGTATAAATTATACCCATTCTAACATTTTCACTGCCCTAATGTGTTTTATGGGGAGATATGGCAGCTAGAATGTTTTTGAAAAAAAATAACTCAAAATGTGTTTCCTCCATATTCCAATAGCATTATATGTTACAATCAATAAAGTTCACTTTAATAACAATGACATACCTCTAAATTAGTTTTATTCATGAATAAAGCTTGCATCTACCACGTAATCAATGCCGTCATTCAAACTTTGATGGGCCATGTATGATGATTGCGAAAGTAGTATCATAAAATATCCATTACTTTATAAGTGTTGTAATTTTTTAGAGGGGCTATAATTCCTTCACATGGTGGCCATTTTGTTTATTGCCATGGAAACGTGGGGGTCTGGCATAAAAATGTTCAATGTGTTTTACTCAGAAAAACCCACTCTACAGTTTGGGCATAAAAAAATCCTACCCAGCTGCCATATTTCCACTTAACCCTTTCGTGGCCAAATACGTACTGCTAATGTATCCTATTAAATTATGAAATGATACTGTGAACAAATCCTACAACTGACTTGGGATGTATGAACGCAAATAAATATTTTACTTTTTACTCCGAGTCAAATTAAACTTTCACCGTATTTGAAGAAATAATTCTTGAAGTAACTAGCAAAAAACATTTCTTCCAGACATCAACGTTCTTTAGAAACTCTCTTCCAAAATCACCTCAAAATACGAATTGCTGGAGTTCAACATAATGACGTTTTTAATCACAATCAAACTACAAAAAAACACTATTTCTATCCCGCCACGCATTAATACCGTTTTTTCAATCAAATAGATTGTTCAAAAGTTACTGTTTAATTGTAGACTTCTGCATGTTTTTAAAGTGGCCATGTATTGGTCATGTTGCTACCCCGCAGAAAAATACTGATGCTGAAGCTTATTGGATGAAATTACTTTTACCCAGTAGGTGACCTAGTTTAAAAGAGGCCCATCATCTGGTTGATGACAGCATCGTTAAACGCCAAACCAGGATGCGTTTGTTACTACTTAGTCTTGGGACCAGCCAGTGTTTCTAACTTTTGACACTTGATAGTCAAACTTCGCTATATTATCTGCCAGTTGCAGGCAGAAATTGTTATTTGGTGACACTGTTCCGTGCTACACAGCTGAAATATGGCCCCGTTGATGGGTTGATTCGGGCGTTCTGACCACGGCAGCGTTAATACACCACCATTTAAAAAAAAATATTTCACCTTTACCCTTAGCAGACCTATTCATTCCAATACCAACCTGACTTCTCGGGGAAGCATTCAGCCATGCTGCAGTTAATGTGTAAAGCTATTAATTCACACTACCATTGTCTATAGCCAAGTGCACATTTCTACAGCTGAGGGACCAAAATTACCCACACTTCAAAACAGTAGCAAAAGCTAGGATTTGAACCATGGTCCTCCTGAGTGAGAGTCCAGCATTCTAACCAACGAGCCACTGCATTCTAACAAGTTCTTCAACTGGGATAACCAGGTACCTCTGTGTCTGTTTTCTTCCATTCCTCCCACTGTTTCACAGGCACTGTTGGGGTGTCCTGTGTATGTGCCTGTGTACTCACTTTGTGTTTTCCTGGTTTGCCAAAGGCAAGACTTCTCAACTACAAAAGACAAACATATGATAACCAGAGTCAGGTATTTGACAGTAGACATGGCAGGTTCCTATCATTGTTCCACTAGGAACATAGGTAGTAATAACAGGTACACATTTATATAAGTGTTTACCGTCTACATGACTACACAGTGGGGAATTTCTGGAGCCTGATTAAACATATATCATATGTAACCCTGCAAACTACATATATATTATATGTACATATATATATATATATATATATATATATATATATATATATATATATATATATATATATATATATATATATATATATATACACACACACACATATATATATACACATATATATATATATATATATATATATATACATATATATTATTACAAAGTTCACATCAGGGTAGTTCGTCGTATCTGTGGTGTATAGTACGACAAGACACTTGGACAGGTGTTATTCAAATGTTTCCAGGGTACCATCTCCTCTTGGAAGGTGGGCTACCAATACCACGGACCCACTCATGTATGCGCTGCATTCTGACCAGATCTTTGTATTTCATGTTTCCCATCCAAGCCGGGATACTGTCTGTCCAAGTAGCTCTCGGTCTTCCTCTGCCTCTTTCACGCGAAACCATTCCCCCAATATTTCCTGCTAACTTCATTCTTGTCTGATGATGTGACCAACAAATTTTAGTTTGTGTTTGTATTGAAGAGATGCATTTTTACACCAGGCTTTAGACACCACACTTCGAGTGCTTCCAGTTTCTGTTGACATCTTTTTTGGAAATTGTCCATGTTTTAGCACCAATGTCCACACATCAATGTCGGCCAATTAAAATATTTTAGAATTATTATTTTTCGCAAAAAGTACAGTTTATCAGTGAGCACTTCTGACATGTTGCTGACTTGAAAGTTGTCCTTGCTATCTCTAGGCTCCTGTAAACTTCTTCATCACATTTTCCACTCAACATCAGTTATAACAAGTCCAAAAGGCAAGATATACAAATTTCTCCACCTGTTCAAGTTTGTGCTCTACCAACGTTATGTCAGTTTTCAATCGTTGAATCTTCCTGCTGATCACCATCGTCTTCTTCACAATTATCTTCACATTAAGTCTTGTGTGCTTCTCACCTTCACTATTAATGTTGCTTAGCCTCTCAATATCTGTTGTAGTTGTTCCTCTGTCTGAATCATGGTCGGAATGCCCCAACTCTAGTTGGAATGTTCGAACCGCTTGTTCAGAATGTCCACTAATGGTTGGAATAATTTGAATACAGTCAAACACGTATACAAATAATAAAACTAAATATATAAGTACATACCACCAAAACAATACTTCTACTAGCATGAAATTGTTGTTTTTAACCATTTTATAGACTTCCTTAAGTGATTTTAGAGTCCATTTTGAATTAACTACAGCGTTATATTTTACCATTTTTACACTCAGGCCAATGATTATAAATTATACATATTTTTGTTTTGTTCCAATTTAAATTCATATCATATCACGTGTAATATACAATTTACTCGGATTCTATGCTGCGCGATTACCCTCTGTATCTTTGCCATGCGGTATAGGGGTAGTCAGGACTCAGGCCGTGGGTGATATTGAAAGAAACAAGTCACAGACGTTTCATAAAAAGAACACCAATGTAATCATCAGTAATAACACAAAAAGCTCAGTTTTATATTCAAATACATTACACTTCGCAAACATCAAAGTGGGGCATTACAACCATCAGTGGGGCATTGTGACGAAGTGACTGGAGCATTGCAACTGGTGTATTCAGGCAGAAGGGCATTCCGGTCATGTTCCCTTGTCTGAACCAAGAAAACATATGAATTTCCCAAGATACTTCTGAGGACCTTATGTCAAAAATACAATGATTATACACACCCTGTCTTCATATACGTGACCAGATACACAACAAGTTGTCTCTGATGTATTGCTGATGTTGATTAAAACTACAGGATATACACAAAATCATGGACAAAAAATTATATCGTGTTATACTTGTAACAAATAGTAAATACCTAACTTCCGCAAGCACATTAAATGTATGAAGCTACAATGAAATTACCAGGGTGGCTCCTAGGATAGTGATCAATGTTAGTTGTAATAGGAGTCTTCCTGGGCCATATAAAAAATGCACTTTTTCATGAATTTGATTATAACACGTCAGCATATTTTTTACCCAATTAATTAAATAAAAATCATGCTTTTTTATTTTGCATTATCAAATAGATAATGCATTGTTTAATATGTAAATTTAATATGGCAATGCTTGTATTGTATTAAAAATATTACAGCTTTGTATATCATTCGTACCTCATTTTAATTTTATCTATCCCAATACGTTAATTTTATTACACCAAATCACTTGAGGTACAAGACGGGCAGATAAATACGAAGTGGCTAGCGCTCCTGACCCGTAAGCACAACTGCCCAGCTCCATGTGCAGTAAGCATGTGCGTGACATCTTTAGGCAGACGGTTATATCTTCAAACTTCAATGAAATGACAAAGAGTACGGTTTTATGCATAGGGCCTACCATGGTAACTGCACTTGAACATACATGTTATTGTTCAATTAAATACAAATGATGTGCTAATATGGCAACAAACATATTCTTCAATCTTTCGAAGACCAAGACATAGGCCTATTTTTCAACTATATGAGATGTGCGACAGTTAGTGCTGCAATTTTCAGTGCTGGACCTATACTAGCATAGCTAATTCATACACTGTCAGGAAGTGACAGAATTTTAGCTGCTGTTAGTTTTTTACCGGCAGGTTCTAATTGCGCATGTGGACATGAAGTGCCTGACCAATAGCAAGACTTATAGCAACAGCCTAAAAAATATTGTGTTTTAGCCTTCAAGGCACTTTTTATGGGTCAAATAGTGTTGCGAGTTGCACAGGTGGCCACTGTTATGGTAGATATATTAAAAAAAAATTCAAAATTGTTTTATAATAATTTAAACACTTCTGTCTGATAAAGTATGTTATGCCATTTATCACCCTTTTTAATTTTTTCAATATCTTTATTATTTGCGAAGTTATTCCACTTTTTGGTTTCAAAAACAAGGTCTATTTTGTGTATTGGAATCGAGTCCATTTCTTATGACCTTTCTGTTTGGTGGCTGCGCTACCACTGAACACAGGGGAACATGGCGTAATGTGTACTAATGAAAATATTGAGGTGGAATAAAAAGTTAGAAGAACGTAAGACGTTGACCTAATAATGTGTGATCTTGACATGACCTTGCAATGACCCACTTGTTTAACCTTGACCTACGATGGCCTATTTATATTAAAAAAAATTAATTAAGTAATTACGTATGATATGTGGGACCAAGGAGGGGTGTAAGGGAGGATTTATGTATACATTGACCTTAATACCCATTAATTGACTAATTTATTACAACTTAACCTTTGACCTAATTAAGTGACTTAATGGCCTATTTATTTTTAATTAAGTCTGGATTGGGATCTATCTATGCTATCAAGTAAATAGAGGCTGTAATTGTTGACCATAATATTGATCTAAGTGACCTGATTGTTTGACCTCCATTGACCTTTGAACGATTTATGTTAATCAATTACCTATTTCAGCCATAAGTAATTGTGCATGAATTTTAAAGAACAATATACTGTTGCATGTTGAAATATTTTTTTATCACAATGACATTGCATACAATAACAGAATTTATTAAACATTAAGAGAGCTTTGACATTTTCTGCATGCATAATGCAACAATATTTATAGTTCACTGTGTCAAAACTGGTTCACAGTATGCTGCAGGTTCGGCACTTCAACATTCATATTTCACTGTTTCATGAAATAATGTCCTGCACTTCAACATGAAGTAATGTTTATATGTTGTTCACAGTAGCTGATAGAGACATGGAAAAGGACAACGCACAACGCAATGCAGCAGTACAAGAACTAGTCGGCTTCACCCCGTTATTAATGGAACTATAAGGAAGACCATATTGTACACTGCTCAGTACAGCAATGTTCACAGCTCACTGTTTCGTAAATCTATGCTTGCGTATGTGTCAGTGTTCATAGTGCAGTGTAGAAATGTCCATATTTCAATGTCTCATTAATTAATGTCTTGCACTTCAACATAAAGTAATGTTTATAATATTCACATCAGAGTATATTGTTTGGTAAATCAATGCATGCATAATGTATCAACGTGCATTGGTGCTTTGTCTGTCTTCTGCTGTGTGCAGTAGGGTCAGTAATCAATGCTAGGTCTATTCATGTATATTATCAAGCTAGTTTTTTCTCTGGTGGTCCTGTCTTCTTGAAATCCCTGAAGGTGTAGTGTATTGTGGAATCCTACAACATGAAATATAAAAATGCACATTATATATATATGCAGCACTAATAATATTAATTAACATGACAGTCCTTACGCTACAGATAACTATTTTACACAAAATAGCTTTTTAAAATGTTTTTAGTCCTACATATTAATATTATGATTTTACACAAAATAAACATATTTTATAATCTCCAAGTTGACGATTCTGATTACTAATCTGAGATATTCCATTAATAATAAAGTATTAAAAGTATATATATATATATATATATATATATATATATATATATATATATATATATATATATATACATACATAAAATACTATTATATATATAAATATATATATAAAATTATATACACACACATATGTTGTGTCATTAAAAGTATGCGTAGAAGGAATAAAAGAATAAATAAACATACTGATGTCGTAAAAGTACATGTAAAAAGAATTGCTTAACAAAACTGTAATTTTACTTCATTTATTTATCTAACAGATGTAATATAAGGGAAGGATAACACAAATAACAGATGTTTGATTGATTGTATGCATGCAGAAATATCAGCACATAACTGTAAAAGTGCAGACGGCATGGATTGAAATGCTGAAATATCACGACGTCAGACCAACTTAAAACTGCACCTCGGTCACGCACAAACCGGAAGTTACGAATACAGCTTTTGAATTGTGAAAATATCGCATTTTAGCAAGAGCTATCTTAACGATTATTAATGACATACAACATTGATATATGTATATTACTTGTTCGCACTAAATCTAAATCAGTTGGTTGCAAACACTTCGACTGCGTGGATTTTAATTCGTGGAAAACGACTTGACCTAAATGACCCTGGGCCTGCAGCTGCGCAGCGATTAAAGTCTGCCAATGCACTTTTAAACGCTAACCAGCGCACGCATAGTTATATTTCGAATGACGCTGTACTCGGGTGAACAAACCCACAGTCATAATATGCACATCATTAGAAAGCTAAAATACTAAAGATTTCATTTATTGTTCGATGATTATTTACCTCTATTTTAACTACTAAAATTCACAAGACAAAAGTTTAAACACACTTACCTCGGTCAAATTCAATCCGGGAAGGCCCGCGAAAAGTCCACATGCTTCGTCAGTCTTTCATTGGTTGATATATGTATCAACGAAGATCATACGTTCATTTGTATACTATTTATGAATTATATTTGCGTCACCACTATAAAGGTCACAGATTCTGGGTCAAGTTTTACGCAACGAATTTCCGCAGTGCACCTAGGTCCTAGTGGATTGTAACATACCTAGTTATGGCTCATCAACACGCCAATAACAGCGGATGCTGGTGCAACTGGCAGTGTTATTTGTCCTAAAACACAATATTTGATAATAATATCTGCCATGTGTCTGTGAGGGTGTGACCAGTGTGACCAGTGTGGGGTCTGTGTGTACATCATCATCATGATCAAGTGATGACTGATGTGCCATGTGGTGTGATGGAACGAACGTTTTAACTTTTGGGATAGTCCGATAGATAAAATGAGATCAGAATGGCATACAAAATCGTAATAATAAGGACATCAAAACGTATAACTAGAATGATAAATCTCTCTGCCGGATAAGCAAATAAAATAGACCCAAACACAACGACGACGAAACGGAGCATGCAAATAGTTGTGGGCGATAATATATCTGAATTACAGCACCTCGTCATTCTCGAGTTTCTCCAAGTTCTTCTTCTTTTTCTTGTTTCTTTTCCTGGCTGTCGTTGACTGTTGTGTGTCTTTTTTACTTGGTGCTTTACTTTTATTTGATTTTTCATCGCTGTCAGTATCATCATCAATCTGTAATAGCGCAAATCTCGAAGCTTGTACGGGCAAAGACATGGCACTGGAATAAAATTGGTAAGCTACAAAATGTATTCCAAGATCAATGGACGTCCATATTCAAACGACATCAGCCTTTATCTTCGTATTACCTATAAATATTCGCTGTTTTAATTAATTGTGTGCATAGCAAACAAATGTAAGACGGATTTTGGTAAGTTTCTGTGCATAGGCTATGTTAAAATTGTGGAGTTTTGTGCGATGTATCAAAGTAATTAACGATCCCTTTACATGTCGTCTGCTATTTAAATAGGCGGCGCTCTTTGGACTTGATTGTTTTTAGATATTTCACTTGGAAAGATTGCATTGTTTATCTGTAGTATTCTGTACTCGTGTGACATTAGTGGCCACAGTTACGTAGACACACACATTCCGCACTCTCGTATAAGTGACTGCCTATCGGCACGAGTAAATTATGAAGAAAATTCTATGCAGGTGACACGCCTTTCTGAAATTCTGGTTTAACGCCATGTCTTCTAGGACTAAGGCTAAGACGTCGAAGCCCAAGATTGTAATTTTTTTGCTATGCATTTGTTAGTTCCATTTGCTTTAACATGTTAAGAATATATGGCATTTTATTTGTAACATGTTTAGAATAGTACAATTATAAAAAATTAACACCTTGATCAGTGACAGTAATACTAATGATGTCAGTAATACATACAGTATTCCAGTCCATTTGCCATTTTGGTTTGGAAATCCTGTTCTAACACACACAACGTACATGTGTAAGTAATACTTCGACTATATTACAAAATGTTGCTGTGGATGCAGTTGAAATAATTAACAAAAGATGCCACAAATTATGTGATCTTTCTTTTAACGCTGCAGACAGTGGCCTATGGCTATGCTGTAGACTTAGTACTATAGACTATAGTATAGGCATAGCCATAGGCATAGCCGTAGCATAGTCATAGGTCCTGCTAGGCCTTGGACTTGGTGCCTAGGCGATATATGCAAAAGTATTTATTATTATATTTAACAGCTTCCTACAAGATTGCTATATAAAAATTACATTTATTTATGTGGTAAAACTATTTCCAACAATTTGTCCCCATTAACTTCAAGTCAATATAATATTTTTATTAGCATCAGTTGTACAGTGTATAATATACCTATATCTTAGGTGCCTATATACTGTCCAGGTATCAATATGTTGTTGGTACCACAAAACCCAACCCAAACGTGCAAGTGTAACTATTTCCTTTCAGCCCGCCAAAACCCACAAGGACAGTAACGATGCATCTTCCAATCCAGCGTCCTTCAACATTGTCAAAACTTACCGGTTTACCAACAATACACAATATTTTACCAAGAAAAACACCTGGTCTAGCATTGGGAGTTAACGCTATGACAAGGGTTCTTACGGTACCAACTATACCAGTCTCTCCAGTACCTGTTCAGATTCACTCCAGACTGCCAGATGGTTTGCCTGGCAAGACATTGACTCCAGATTCTGATCACGTGGCCTCTACGAAACCATATCAACAGTCACCTCAAAGTACTATGGCATGTATGTGTTGTTAGTTTGTGCACAACATTTGTTGATTGTATTTTATATATGTGCCTTCCTGTGCTTTCAATATCAAAACTTATATTGTGATTTTCTACTTCAGCAATGTGTGTCTAAAAATTAGATCATTTAATTAAATGCATTTGTATATATATATATATATATATATATATATATATATATATATATATATATATATATATATATATATATATATATATATAGAATATCAGGAATGAAATGTGAATGCTTTATTCTTTTGTATATAATTATTAGCTGCAGCATTTTTGTGTTTATTTATTAATGTAAAATGGTGAAAGTACTTACTGAAATATACACTTTTAAAATAGTTCTAACTATTGCAATAAAATATCTCGGAATGTGTTGTACACAAATAGTTTTAATGTATGTTAATTCATCTGTGTCATATACCTTAACATGTGGGAAAATTATTTATTATTATTACGTGTATATGTTTGTAATGCACCAATGCGTTACCATGTGTCCAGGTTAAAAAAAACGGCTCAATGGCACTAACAAGATAATACTAAAAGTTAATTAAAAATAAGTTGAAAAGTTAAAATCAAAAATGTGTTTAAAAGACAAGTAACTATAAGTTAAATAAATATGTTAAATAAATAAGTTAGATAATAATTTCATAAATAAGTTAAATGAACAACTAAATTAAGGTGATATATTGCCAGGTAAACATATATAAGTTAAGCAGTTAAATAAATAATAAGTTAAATAAGTAAAACATCTTAGTCATTCAAATGTCACTTCTGCTAGCAACATATAAGCTACATGTGAATGCATTTGAAGGTAGCATGAAGAGAGAGACTGACAGTAGTGTAGAGAGTTTGCTGGTTGAATGTATTTGAAGGTGGCGTGAAGAGAGGCTGACAGTAGTGTACAGTATGCTGGTTGAATGTATTTGAAAGTGACATGAAGAGAGAGGCTGACAGTAGTGTAGAGAGTATGCTGGTTGAATGTATTTGAAGGTCGTGTGAAGAGAGAGAGAGAGAGGCTGACAGTAGTGTAGAGAGTATGCTGGTTGAATGTATTTGAAGGTCGTGTGAAGAGAGAGAGAGGCTGACAGTAGTGTAGAGAATATGCTGGTTGAACGTATTTGAAGGTGGCATGAAGAGAGGCTGAAAGTAGTGTAGAGAGTATGCTGGTTGAATGTATTTGAAGGTGGTGTGAAGAGATAGGCTGACAGTAGTGTAGAGAATATTAAGATATTTAGAGCCATAACAAATAAAAATGATCAGGATATACTACAACAAGATTTAAGTATCCTAGAACAATGGAGTGACAAATGGCTATTAAAATTCCACCCAGACAAATGTAAACACATGGAAATTGGAAAAAATAATATAGGTAAAAATGAATATTTCATGACAAGTAATAATGTTAAACATTCACTAGCCACCACAGATAAGCAAACTGACTTAGGTGTAATTATCGATTCAAAATTGTCATTTGATGATCACATAAACCATGTGGTAAATAAAGCAACCAAAATGACAAAAATAATCCGAAGAACCTTCCAATTCCTAGACACACTCACTTTTTTGCCACTATATAAGACAATGGTTAGATCTCACCTAGAATATGCCATAGCAGTATGGTATCCATATAAGATAAAACATAAAATAGCAATAGAAAACGTCCAGAGAAGGGCCACAAAAGAACTTCCTGGTATGAGGGATTTATCATATATAGAAAGACTAAAATTACTGAAGCTACCCACATTAGCATACCGAAGGCTAAGAGGAGACATGATAGAAGTCTATAAAATAATGCACGAATTGTACGATAATGAATCTGCACCAAACCTCCTGAAATGGGAGGATGTCACACTTAGATCAGGAACTAGAGGGCACTCCCTTAAAATATTTACCCAAAGAGCAAAAATAAATTTAAGAAAAAATGCATTCCCTCTTAGAGTGGCTGAACCATGGAATAGTCTTCCAAACTCTGTAATACAAGCTAGATCAGTTAACTCATTTAAAAACAAATTAGACAAATTCTGGTCTACCCAGGCAATAATATATGACTATGAATCTCCTTTAACAATAACTAATGGAACCGGAAATTATGATATAAAAATATTTGATTCTGAAGATCTGATCATGGAGAAACCAAATGGATCCTGCGATCAGAATCGTCATAAGGTATCATAAGGTAAGGTAATATGCTGGTTGAACGTATTTGAAGGTGGCGTGAAGAGAGGCTGAAAGTAGTGTAGAGAGTATGCTGGTTGAATGTATTTAAAAGTGACGTGAAGAGAGAGGCTGACAGTAGTGTAAAGAATATGCTGGTTGAATGTATTTGAAGGTGGCATGAAGAGAGGCTGATAGCAGTGCAGAGTGTATGCTGGTTGAACATATTTGCAAATGACATGAAGAGAGAGGCTGACAGTAGTGTAGAGAATATGCTGGTTGAATGTATTTTAAGATGGCATTTAGAGAGAGGCTGACAGTAGTGTAGAGAGTTTGGTAGTTGAATGTATTTTGAGATGGCGTTTAGAGAGAGGCTGACAGTAGTGTAGAGAGTGTGCTGGTTGAACATATTTGAAAGTGACGTGAAGAGAGAGGCTGACAATATTGTAGAGAGTTTGGTAGTTGGATTTATTTTAAGGTGGCGTGAAGAGAGAGGCTGACAGTAGTGTAGAGAGTATGCTGGTTGAACGTATTTGAAAGTGACGTGAAGAGAGAGGCTGATAGTAGTGTAGAGAGTTTGGTAGTTGAATGTATTTTAAAGTGGCATTGAGAGAGAGGCTGACAGTAGTGTAGAGAGTTTGCTAGTTGAATGTATTTGAAGGTGGCGTGAAGAGAGAGGCTGACAGTAGTGTAGAGAGTTTGGTAGTTGAATGTATTTTAAGGTGGCATTGAGAGAGAGGCTGACAGTAGTGTAGAGAGTTTGCTAGTTGAATGTATTTGAAGGTGGCATGAAGAGAGAGGCTGACAGTAGTGTAGAGAGTTTGCTAGTTGAATGTATTTTAAGGTGGCGTGAAGAGAGAGGCTGACAGTAGTTTAGAGAGTTTGCTAGTTAAATGTATTTGAAGGTGGCATGAAGAGAGAGGCTGACAGTAGGGTAGAGAGTATGCTGGTTGAACATATTTGAAATTGGCGTGAAGAGAGAGGCTGACAGTAATGTAGAGAGTATGCTGGTTGAACGTATTTGAAAGTAACGTGAAGAGAGAGGCTGACAGTAGTGTAGAGAGTATGCTGGTTGAACATATTTGAAAGTGGCATGAAGAGAGAGGCTGACAGTAGTGTAGAGAGTATGCTGGTTGAACGTATTTGAAAGTGTCGTGAACAGAGAGGCTGACAGTAGTGTAGAGAGTATGCTGGTTGAACGTATTTGAAAGTGACATGAAGAGAGGCTGACAGTAGTGTAGAGAGTATGCTGGTTGAACGTATTTGAAAGTGGCATGAAGAGAGAGGCTGACAGTAGTGTAGAGAGTATGCTGGTTGAACGTATTTGAAAGTGACGTGAAGAGAGAAGCTGACAGTAGTGTAGAGAGTTTGGTAGTTGAATGTATTTTAAGGTGGCTTTTAGAGAGAGGTTGACAGTAGTGTAGAGAGTTTGCTAGTTGAATGTATTTGAAGGTGGCATGAAGAGAGAGGCTGACAGTAGTGTAGAGAGTTTGCTAGTTGAATGTATTTGAAGGTGGCGTGAAGAGAGAGGCTGACAGTAGTGTAGAGAGTTTGCTAGTTGAATGTATTTTAAGCTGGCGTGAAGAGAGAGGCTGACAGTAGTGTAGAGAGTTTTCTAGTTGAATGTATTTGAAGGTGGCATGAAGAGAGAGAGAGGCTGACAGTAGTGTAGAGAGTTTGCTAGTTGAATGTATTTGAAGGTGGTGTGAAGAGAGAGGCTGACAGTAGTGTACAGAGTTTGCTAGTTGAATGTATTTGAAGGTGGCGTGAAGAAAGAGGCTGACAGTAGTGTAGAGAGTTGGCTAGTTGAATGTATTTGAAGGTAGCATGAAGAGAGAGGCTGACAGTAGTGTAGAGAGTTTGCTAGTTGAATGTACTTTAAGCTGGCGTGAAGAGAGAGGCTGACAGTAGTGTAGAGAGTTTGCTAGTTGAATGTGTTTGAAGGTAGCATGAAGAGAGAGGCTGACAGTAGTGTAGAGAGTTTGCTAGTTAAATGTATTTGAAGGTGGCATGAAGAGAGAGGCTGACAGTAGGGTAGAGAGTATGCTGGTTGAACATATTTAAAATTGGCGTGAAGAGAGAGGCTGACAGTAATGTAGAGAGTATGCTGGTTGAACGTATTTGAAAGTAACGTGTAGAGAGTATGCTGGTTGAACGTATTTGAAAGTGGCATGAAGAGAGAGGCTGACAGTAGTGTAGAGAGTATGCTGGTTGAACGTATTTGAAAGTGTCGTGAACAGAGAGGCTGACAGTAGTGTAGAGAGTATGCTGGTTGAACGTATTTGAAAGTGACATGAAGAGAGGCTGACAGTAGTGTAGAGAGTATGCTGGTTGAACGTATTTGAAAGTGGCATGAAGAGAGAGGCTGACAGTAGTGTAGAGAGTATGCTGGTTGAATGTATTTGAAAGTGTCGTGAACAGAGAGGCTGACGGTAGTGTAGAGAGTATGCTGGTTGAACGTATTTGAAAGTGACATGAAGAGAGAGGCTGACAGTAGTGTAGAGAGTTTGCTAGTTGAATGTATTTGAAGGTGGCGTGAAGAGAGAGGCTGACAGTAGTGTAGAGAGTATGCTGGTTGAACGTATTTGAAAGTGACGTGAAGAGAGAAGCTGACAGTAGTGTAAAGAATATGCTGGTTGAATGTATTTGAAGGTGGCATGAAGAGAGGCTGATAGCAGTGCAGAGTGTATGCTGGTTGAACATATTTGCAAGTGACATGAAGAGAGAGGCTGACAGTAGTGTAGAGAATATGCTGGTTGAATGTATTTTAAGATGGCATTTAGAGAGAGGCTGACAGTAGTGTAGAGAGTTTGGTAGTTGAATGTATTTTGAGATGGCGTTTAGAGAGAGGCTGACAGTAGTGTAGAGAGTGTGCTGGTTGAACATATTTGAAAGTGACGTGAAGAGAGAGAGAGAGGCTGACAGTAGTGTAGAGAGTTTGCTAGTTGAATGTATTTGAAGGTGGTATGAAGAGAGAGGCTGACAGTAGTGTACAGAGTTTGCTAGTTGAATGTATTTGAAGGTGGCGTGAAGAAAGAGGCTGACAGTAGTGTAGAGAGTTTGCTAGTTGAATGTATTTGAAGGTAGCATGAAGAGAGAGGCTGACAGTAGTGTAGAGAGTTTGCTAGTTGAATGTACTTTAAGCTGGCGTGAAGAGAGAGGCTGACAGTAGTGTAGAGAGTTTGCTAGTTGAATGTGTTTGAAGGTAGCATGAAGAGAGAGGCTGACAGTAGTGTAGAGAGTTTGCTAGTTGAATGTATTTGAAGGTGGCGTGTAGAGAGAGACTGACAGTAGTGTAGAGAGTTTGCTAGTTGAATGTATTTGAAGGTGGCGTGAAGCGAGAAGCTGACAGTAGTGTAGAGAGTTTGCTAGTTGAATGTATTTGAAGGTGGCGTGAAGAGAGAGGCTGACAGTAGTGTAGAGAGTATGCTAGTTGAATGTATTTGAAGGTGGCGTGAAGAGAGAGACTGACAGTAGTGTAGAGAGTTTGCTAGTTGAATGTATTTGAAGGTGGCGTGAAGCGAGAGGCTGACAGTAGTGTAGAGAGTTTGCTAGTTGAATGTATTTGAAGGTGGCATGAAGAGAGAGGCTGACAGTAGTGTAGAGAGTTTGCTAGTTGAATGTATTTTAAGCTGGCGTGAAGAGAGAGGCTGACAGTAGTGTAGAGAGTTTGCTAGTTGAATGTATTTGAAGGTGGCGTGAAGAGAGAGGCTGACAATAGTGTAGAGAGTTTGCTAGTTGAATGTATTTGAAGGTGGCATGAAGAGAGAGGCTGACAGTAGTGTAGAGAGTTTGCTGGTCGACCGAGCCATTGAGAACATGATGAGTCTGCCAGATGTGGTGGGGGAAGTAGCCCTCAAGCAGAAGGAACAGACTGAGGAGTTGAGGAAGCAACAACAGCAGCTTGCTGGGGCAACGGTTAGTGACATCTTCCTTCATCTTTATTAGCAAAAATATCCATCCTCCAGACGGGATAACTTGGTATTTTGTAAATGACTCACAATAATACTATTTAAAAAATTTATCACAAAAGTATCCTTTTATGCAAAGGGACTTGGTACATCAATATCTTGATGGCTTCTCTCAAACTCTCAAAATTGCGATATTTGAGCGATGCCTTGCCCTTTTGCTCCATAGCCACTTATGAGTCAGTAGTTATATTTATTTAAATATATATTTTTTATTTTTCTTCACAAATATACTTGTGTCAACTTTTGTGAATATATAATTTATCCATGACATTTTGTTTACAGCAACAACTGAATGAAGGTTAGTGGTTTTTTATTTTGGCTGATTTTCTAATAAACAGTTGTGCTGCCCAGGTAACTGTTCAGATTAACTGCTTGTATATATAATTTTTTTGTCATTGATGAAAACCTACAACTGTGTTGTCTCACTTGTCTGTGATTATCTGTCTTTGTTTACTGTGATATAGACCATTTAAAATGTACACCGCACATTTATCTTGTGTTACTCTTTTTTAAATATAGAACAATTTATTGCCCAACATTCCATAGACTTTAAGGTATAAAACATGACTACTTTTTTGGTAAAATCATATCATATAGTATAAACTATTTATCTATTCCAACATCTTGAGGATTCAAATGTTTCTTAAGCAAATAACAGTTAAATTAGATTAAAAAATCTGCAGACATTTTGTTTCAGAGGAGAAGAAAGTTGAAAAGGTAAAAGAAGAATTACAGAGTGTGAAAAGACAGACTTGGCTAATGGAAGAGGAGGCGGCCCAGATAGTGCAGCAGTGTCAACATCTCGAGACAGGTAGGTACATGCCAACCTTGAGTGGTGCACACCTGTAGAACTAGCAACAGAAAAATATATATATTACCTGCAAATGAGCTGGCCGTGAAAACTGGGATATACTGATTGGATCTCACGAGACTTTGGCGTGTCACTTATTTTGAACTGATTATCAGATTCTGTTGTTTGCTTGCCACTTACCAAGTGACAGTAATACAAAGTGTTGTTCAGTATGCACAAAACCATAAGGAATGTCGTAAGACCATAAAATTTAAGAAAATCCGTAAGCATTATAGGTAAGCTGCAAGAGTTGGCATGTATTGTAGTTGACCTATTAAGCATACATGCTGTTTTAATCGGCAGGATCCATAATTATTGTAATTTGACCAGTGTGGAACAACTGAAAAGTGTCACCATCTGGTGTTAAACAGTTGGCAATACCTTTTCAGTTCTATACTAGTCACCAGATGACACCACTAGTGCATGTTAGACAGTTCCCTTACTGTCTAGAGAAACACATTTTGGTGTATGCTTATAAGAACAGATTCCTTGACATTTTTCCACGGCCCAATTTTTTTCAAGCACACTGTACGCTTGTTATACCGAATACGGCATGTACTCACAGGAGGATAGAGGCTGCTCATCTTCCCATCTAGACCTTTCATACTGGCCAAGATTATACACCCATGATTATTTAAATCATTGATTATTCTTGGAGAAACAAGAATAACATGGATCTTTTAAGTGGAGAACTACTGACCCAGGAAGTCTTAACCTGGGGTGTTAAGAAAAGTAAATAGCCCCATTTTGTGGTGGAAGACAGATGGGAGGATGACTTGTTCCTGGCACAAAATGTTGGGGAACAAGAAGCTTCACCATATACAGACGATAATATTTATAATTTACAATAAAATTTGTAATTGTAAACTCAATACACATTTTTTAGGTGTCATAACTAAGATTGTGTAAGCGAACCCAGCCCTGGTGCAGGGGTACAATGTCTGACCAGTTCTGTCCACGACCTTGATGCTGAGGGGTTATAGTGTCTGACCAGCTCTGTCCACAATCCTGGTGCTGGGGGTTACAGTGTCTGACCAGCTCTGTCCATAACCCTGGTACTGGGGTACGTTGCTGACCAGACCATCTCTGTCCCCAGATATTGAGGGAGTGATACATGACAACACAGAAGTGACGAGACAGCTGGAGTTGAAACATGAAGCCCTGGAGCAAGACGGAGCCGTGTACAGGGAGAGTGTGGAGCGAATGACAAAACACATAGCACAGGTTGAGGCCCTCGAGAGCACCTGTATTCACAACCAGA
Organism: Lamellibrachia satsuma; assembly: GCA_033239005.1. Classification (NCBI taxonomy): domain Eukaryota; kingdom Metazoa; phylum Annelida; class Polychaeta; order Sabellida; family Siboglinidae; genus Lamellibrachia; species Lamellibrachia satsuma. The sequence goes on from BSQZ01000106.1 coordinate 86,644, forward strand.
CTCTCAAGATGCAGAAACACAGGGTGGACACACTCAGACAACAAAGTAGGACATCTCTACATTTATTCCACTGGGTAGAATAATATGTTTATTTCAGTTTGTGGCTGTTTGTTTGTTTCTTCCATCATATCAGTCAGTTTCATGTGTATGGAACTGTCATTTTGTAGGTGTGCACAGGAGTCCATGGGGATGGTTCGTACATTGAATATTTTAAATGTCCCGGAGTGTGGGGATCTTATGAAGGAACTTATGTAGACATTTGACATATATTATGTAACTAGGAACAATAGTAGTTCGAAGCTACGTATAATTGTTCCGAGGTATATGATCTATGCCAAACCTCCACATGAATTGGATTTGTGGGGTTGCTTTGTTGGCTTCAAGTGGAAAGGGTGCAGCAGTGTTTGCGGATGAACTCTTAGGAACAGTTGACAGTGGCATGCGTAACATCAGAAATATTTTTGGTAGCAAACATTGTTTAAACTAGAAGTGCAGGGGGTTACTTAGAGATGCCTCAGACAGGACAAGAGGTCACAAGTACACAAAAACCAGCAACAAAATTTTTAAAAAACATTTCTTAAGCTGGTTCTAAATGCATGTGCTTAAATGCAGGGAGCATAGTAAATAAGAAAAATGAATTAAACATTATGGTAGAAGATATGGACCCTCGTATAACTAACATAACTGAATTATGGGCCAACAAAAACAGCAGATGCTGAATTACGATTGAAAGTGGGAGAGGACCAAAAAATTTTATTTTTAATACAGGATAGCTTCTTTACTCAACACATACTAGAACCAACCAGTGGAGAGAATGTGTTAGATATAGTTTTTCTTCACAAAATAAATTAGTGGACAATGTAAAAATACATGAACCATTGGGTAACAGTGATCATTATCAAATACATTTTGACATCAAAGTAAAATTAGAAAGTAAAATAATTCAGATACGCTGTAGGAATTTATGCATGCGAATGAGTCCTGATGTTGTGTCCCGTTTGTTTTTTAAAATGAATTCCTAGTGTGAAAATATCGCCAGAGAGGTTATTATTTGTGTTTAAAATAGTGAACGGTTATGAGGATGTTGATAGGAATATGTTCTTCAAACTTAAAGAAGGCAGTAGAACCAGAGGACACAAAGCAGCATTAGTTAAGGAGCAGTGTAGGTTGGACATGAGAAAGTACTCATTCTCACAGAGGGTGATAAATGAATGGAACAAACTGCCAAACGATTGTGTTAATGCTAGTAGTGTGAATATGTTTAAAAATAGAATTGACAGATATCTGATAAGGGCGGGCTACACATAGATGTGAAAATTGTTGGACTCTCGATAAGCCAATGGCTTCCTTGTCCACTTGCCATCTGGAACTTGTTCGAGATGGCAATCTTGTTAAATCTTGTTAAATCTATCAGGATAAGAAATACATACCTTGGAGTCTAGCAAGCAAACTTGTTATTTAGTTTTAGCAATTTAAACAATTTGTTGATAATGTAAAATAAAATGGTTCACACACAGGATGGATGGATTGCAAACTGTAGTTCCTTGTAAGTATTTCCAAAATGTTGTTAGTTGTTCACATTTATTCGTCTATAACGTATGTTTATGACTAGTTGATTCTTGAAATGACACAAATTATGTTCCAAGAGCAAGAACTGGTGTTAAACACTGAGGAAAGTCGTCTGATTCTGACTGGAGTGTCAGTGACTCGGATCCAAAAGGACATTGAGGGCTTGAAGACGGAGGTACTACAGTTAGACAACAAGATGACATGCAGCATTCAACAGGTAATAGTCATTATCTGGAATGTCATGGTTTTGATCACAAGACAACATCCATGTATAAATGCAATGCATCATGGGATTGATTGTTGATGGAAGTACACCTTGTACTTCAAACTATAGAGTCAGAAAGAATTAATTTTAGCAATGAATACAACATACCACCAATAACACTTACTGATTTTAAACAGAAATCACAATGCTAGCATTGGAACGCAAACATTGGCTGATAGATATGCGATTGTTTTATCATGCTGCAGAAGATTCGTGCAAATTAAGTGATGTCTTCACGCAATTTCACCTTTATGTTAGTGTTCCATTATGCACCAGGGGCGCGACGGGTTATTCCGTGTAGTGTCTATTGTTATCGTACTGATAGCTTTGTGATTTCATCTCTGATCGAATGGAGCTGACATTAATTCAAACTGTCAAAATCTTGCATCTGGAAAAAGTTATTTTTCTGTATTATGTATTAAAGAAGTGTCTAAAATTCAGCAGAGCACTATTTAATTGTTTCAGCATAACAAAATGATGTCATTTTCTGCAATGCTGCAACAATGTTTCACTTAGAAATTTTTAAGGAGATATAGAGTGTATTATCTCAAATGCAAAACATAGTCCTAGCAACTACAGTGGACTCTTGCTGTATGTAACATGTCAGGACTTGGCCTAGTTGTTTCATATATCCGATGTTCCTTTTACCCATGCGTACAAGGGCAGGTGACCAACAGTTCCAGGCAGAATGGGGATTTCAGAGTTGTTCCTTACATTGGGAGTCCACATAGCAAAATACCACTGTAGTTTTATTGTTACAAATGGTTACATTCTCATTATTTGACTGTTCCATGCATATCTGGTAACTATGTTAAAGTATTATAAGACAAGCTGTCAAATAGCTGTTGGGGGTTCATTAAAGGGAAACAAAAGGCATAGTTTTGGATCAATGCACCTATTAGATATGCTAAAACATAACAATTTGCAACTACAATTAAGAATATAATTTTACTAGGAAAACCTTGTTGAACACACAGCATTTTAATTTCATTAATTTCCGTTGCTGGCAATATTCGCCAAATGAAAATATATTTGTTTGCACCTATTCCTATACTTGCCAATAGGATATGGCCATGTTGTTTGGATCCAAACTCAACAGATGTAACATATTTTGTCTTTTGTTTACCAAACTAGTCCTCTTTCTGAGATAACAGCCCGTGTGATTGAGACTGCTGTGGTTTTGTGTATATCAGTGGGGCTTCTTGCGTCACAAGGTAGTCTAGGTTAAATGATTTTATAGAATTGCGCATGTGCTTATCGGTCGTGCTGGCTAACAATTACAAAAAAACACATTGTGAGTAAACCACTGGCATGAAATTCTTGATTTTAGTTGCACTTGGTTATTCAATTCTTTAATTCAGACACAGATACACATATGATACATATATAGGTCCATATAGTCAGCTAACCAAATAATGTAAAAAAAGAAACGTGAAACATAAAACATATATACTGTATGATTACACAAGGTCATTATGTATACAAAGTGACTTTACACATTGTCTCCTTATCCTTGAGTTTCATCTGATGTCAGTACCAAGTACCGCAATTATCAGTGAGTTTCTACATTTATCTAAACGTGACATAAATTTATATACAAGATTTCATATAACTGCTTTACAGTCAGGAGTCAATCTCTCCGCAAACAGTATTTGGGTAGTCCAAGTAATCGTCTAAACACATTATTGTAGTATACATGTAATCTGTGGATGCTATATACAGAATGATTCCAGAACAGTTGAGCTGTTTACATAGATGAGCAAAATGTACTAAACAGCCTGATCTTAACATCAGTTGTGCACATATAGAATTTCCTAAGTAGTACATTACCACGGGCGTACAATTGGGGACACTGACGCATTACATCTTTGCCTTAGAGTCACTGCATATAATATGACCCAGGTATTTTACACTTTTCACTTCTTCAATATCCTCTCCATTTAACTTAAATGCAAGGTGACATAGATTTTTTATATGGTTTCCTCTACTTATGAGTATTGCACTTTTCTTATGATTAATTTTTATTTCATGATTTAGGCCATACATTTCACAAACAGATAACAGCTCCCTCAAACCTACACTAGAAGGGGAAAATACAACCAGGTCATCTGCATACATGAGATGGTTTATATAATCATGTCATTAATACAACAGCCAGTGTGACATTTTGTTAGTGCAGCACTTAAATCGTCAATATATACATTAAACAGGTATGGTGAGAGTATGCAACCTTGCCTGACACCATTAGAGACTTGAAATCCTTTAGATAAAATCCCAGACCAGCGGTCTAACATAGTTTGATTTGTGTACCAGTATATCATAATTCTAACAATATAACTAGGTACTTGTCTATCAATCAATTTCTTAAACAATGTACATTATCTTATTTTGTCAAAGGCTTTAGAAGCATCTAGGAAACCCATGAACATAGACCCATTTAAACATTTGTAATTATCAACAATTTCTTTTAAGACATATATACACATGTCAATACCAAGCTTAGTCTTGAAACCAAACTGGTTACTGCTAGTGATAAGAAAGGATGACATACGATCCAGTATAACTTTTTCCACTATTTTCGACATCACACTGGCTAATGCAATCGGTCTGTAGTTGTCATTATCATTGATTTTACCACATTTATCTTTGATAACAGGTACAAGCACAACTGATAGCACAGAATCAGGTAGGAAACCATGGACAAAAAAGGTAGACATACACACAGCCAGTAACAGTAATACTCGTCTACTGCAGTACATTAGATGCTCAGCATACACACCATCAAGGCCACATGATTTATTTTTATCTAACTGCCCAATGACCAATTCAATCTCATCAACAATACCAAATATATCATTAATATATGTGACATCATAATATAATGATGTGATGTCATTATCATGTATACAATTAAACAATTGCTCAAAGCGACCGTTCCATAGTTCAGTTATATTGTCAGCACCAGTAACCCCATCAATACTATTTGGCAAGAGAACTTTGCAGTTATTCATGCGATTAACTTCTTTCCAGAACTTGGTTAGTTTTTATTATCTCTTTTAGGTGCATAGCCCCAAAACCATTACTTTTTATTTGCTTTAATCTACTAGTATACACAATATGCATGCCGTTCATCACTGTGTTCAGGTGGAAAGTGAGAAAGACAGACAACGACAACTGAAACAAGACATTCAGGTTCTCCAGGTGAGTGGTGTTTGTTAGACTAACATTGAGCCTAATTAGTAACCCTAATATTGAGCCCAGTTAGTAACCCTAACATTGAGCCCAATTAGTAACCCGAACCCTAACATTGAGCCCAATTAGTATGGTGATTCTGGAAGTGTACAGAAACAAATCAGGCCAGATACAACATGTTTCTGTTTGTATCTGCACATATCATACTGCACATATACTACACATCATCTGCTGCACTTATGACGTACTTATATCAGAAATTATTAGGGCCGGAACGATACACTATTTCATGTTATGATGTGTATCGCGACACACAGAGGTTACGATATGATACATATCGCGATACAGACTCCACTGACTAGAATGATAAAACAACAGTAAAACACACGTTTATTTATCATGTGGGCAAGGCAACGTTACAGCAGACGTCACATCATCATTCACATGAGGTCCAAATTGCATGCGCGCATTGAAAAAAGTAATAGTGTAAAGATTTTACATAGATTATAGTTAAATATACATATGGGAAACATACTACCTGTTATATTTCACTATTTTATTGATACACAGGCAAGTGTGGTTCGCGTTGAATGTTTATTGCTTCACAAAGGTGACACGAATAATGTTTTGCCTACCGCTATCGCATATCTTAGTGTACTGCAATGCGGATGTCGCGTACCATACCATGTGATGTGAATCATGATACACCGGTGCATCATTCCAGCCCTAGAAATTATAGTGGTGGTCTAATGGCCAGAGTTCCTGACAGTCGATCGAGAGGACTGTGATTCAATTCCACCTCCACCATTTCGAAGCTTGAGCAATTCCATTCACCGCACTTTGCCTGTGTCTTTCGGAAGAGACACTAGAAGGCGTTCTACCTGTTGTCTATGCCAGAGGAAGTAAAAAATCCCTTACGTGCAGTATAACATATTAACTACCGCACAGACAATTGTGTAATGTTTATTTGACATTTGTCTACAGAAGAGAAATGCGGCCCAATTGACCCGAATGAGGCGCCTACTGAAGGTATCTCAGTGCCACAATAGGCAGTGGGGCGAACAGGCTAAACATCTAGAGAGAACTGTCAGCGCCCTCAAGCGGCAACTTGAGGAATGAACTGGGATGGTTCACGTGCTGCGACATGACAAATGCACCATACTGGTACACTTGAGGGAATGTGGCAGGGGTTTCACCCTCCCAACTTCCACCTGGGGGCCAACCTATCATCTCTTATTATCTCTTTTAGGCATATATAGTCCCAAAACCATGACTTTTCTTTCGCTTTAATGTTGCAATAAAAGTTTCACAAATCAGCACTTATGCACACAGTAATGTATTTATTGTTCATCAGTTGGTGAAATACAAACATATAGCAAATCATACATAACACGGGTATATGTATACAAGTTGTGTTGGAATATTCATTTAGTCAGTAACACTAAACATAAAATTGCTGCATCATGATAGACCTCCAACTGTAAAAACAATTACATATATAAAATCATGACTCTAACACAAACAGAAGCAAGCGTAATCTAACACAAACAGAAGCACACCAACATGTTTGAAATTTTAGTTTGTCAACATAGTGGCAAAGAACTAGAAAATGGCATTTTATGAACAAAACATAAGAACCGCTCATGGAAACCTCATTTTGAGAAAAAAAACTGGACGGCAAGCAGGTCAAGTTGAACACCAAGCTGAGGACATTTAACTGAAAGTCAAGTTGAACACCAAGCTGAGGACATTTAACTGAAAGTCAAGTTAAACACCAAGCTGAGGACATTTAACTGAAAGTCAAGTTAAACACCAAGCTGAGGACATTTAACTGAAAGTCAAGTTGAACATCAAGCTGAGGACATTTAACTGAAAGTCAAGTTGAACACCAAGCTGAGGACATTTAACTGAAAGTCAAGTTGAACACCAAGCTGAGGACATTTAACTGAAAGTCAAGTCAGTGTTGCTATACAGCTCAGAGAGGTTCATCAACAGATGCTTGCGTAGAATTATGAATTTGAAATGTTCTGACAAAGTTAGCAACAACATTCTCTGGGAAAGGACCAAACAACTACCAGTGAAAAAGAAATCAAAAAGAGAAAATGGAGGTGGACTGGGCATACACTACACAACCCCCAACCAGCATCACCAGACCAGCACTAACATGGAACCCCCAGGGGAAGAGGTAAAGAAGATGGCCCAGAAACGCCCGGCAACAACAGCACAGAACAGGACAGAGAGGAGAGCTTTTGTCGATGGCCCATGCTCCCAGCGAGGAAACGGGTCTAAGTAAGTAAGTTATAGAAACTTTGTTACAATGTCAGCAACAAAAACAGATGCATTGGCTTAGTTTTAGATTTCACCAAACTAGCCCTAGGCTATAATTCGACAAAGGCGGAAAGCACTTGGAGAGGCAGAAAGCATTTAGAGACAAGTCTCCTAGTGTTTGAACGTTCTAATTTTTAATTGAATGTGTCATGGAAAAAGGACTTACATTGTTTAAGTAATAACAAATAATTGGTTTTAAAATGTCTTAAATTTGATCAGTCCAAAGCTGCACACGTCCTATCAAAGAAGTGGATGTGGCAGATATAACCAGATTGCCATACAATACAAAAAGCCAGACAGGGTTGGCTTATCAAGAGAGCAACATTGTGGGATGTTGCAGTATACTGAATTTAAACGATTGTGGCAAAATTATGTCAACTGTTTCCACCACAGAAACGGTTTATCATCATCACATTGAAACATTAAAAAAGGTAAAGGTATGCTTCTTATATAGCGCGGTATCTAGTCCTTGGGACTGCTCAAAGCGCTTTACACTTCAAAACCTGGCAGAAGTGGTCTTTGCAACACCTCAATTTCTCTGGAAAGCATTCAGCCACAGTGCAATTACTGCGCGAAGACTACTCATTCCCATATCCACCACTATCTATAACTAGGTACTCATTTATACAGTGAATTGTGACAATGTGGGATCAATGAAATTGCCATTAAACACGTCCCTGATTAAATGAAATCATTACTGATGGCACCTATAAACAGTCCTTGGCACCACAGAATATGATGTCAGTATCAACAGCTGTTACCGGGCAGCCTTGGTCGACAGCAACGTTTGGGCAGATGGCTTCCCTGAGGAAGCGCTTGCATTTCTGAAAATTAAAAATGTTCATGTTTTGTATGCAAAGAAACATTAAATCATGACATCTTCCTGTTACAATATGCTGCTGAAGTATGAACATTTCATATTAAATTATGACATCATCCTGTTACAATGTGCTGCTGAAGTATGAACATTACATGTTAAGTTGTGACACCATCCTGTCACAATGTGCTGCTGAAGTATGAACATTACATGTTAAGTTGTGACACCATCCTGTTACAATGTGCTGCTGAAGTATGAACATTACATGTTAAGTCACAACATTGTTACAATGTGCTGATGGATGAACATCTTAGCAATGTTAAAAAATAAATTGGTTGTAATCTGGATTGATTGTTTACAGGGTTTTGTAAAATACATGCATCAGTGTCCGTGACTGTGTTGTTCAGCATACTGGCCCCATTGTGCTGATACCCGAATAATTACGTTGTGATTTGGGGTCATAAAGTTATCTTCTGGGCTCCATAATAACACAATACCACTGGTAAGTCTATGACAAATATAGTAGATTTGCAAATTACATTGGAGGCTCACCTGTTTCAGCTATCAATACATGCGCTGAATGGGGGTTTGTTTTGACATATTGTGCATGAGCTTTTAGACTTATCTTGTCCCCTGACTCACATCAAATTATATTCAAAACATGGAGGTTCATTCAAGCATTTGGATGATCAATGTGTTAGAGTAAATATCGACTTAATATACTGTATTTCACCTAATAAGCGTACATTATGCTTGAAAAAAATTGGGCCATGAAAAAATATCAAGGAATTTGTTCGTATAAGCATACACCATTTTTTTCTCGAATACAGTCGTCGAATACAGTATGCTTTATAACATGATTTCTGATAAAAATTATCACAACATTAAAAATATGTTGCTTTATACACAGGTTCCTTGACAGGTTTTATTATTTTGGAAGAATATAATGAAAAAACCGAATATAATGACAAAAAGAATTAATAAGAATAAAGAAGCAAGTTACAGTGTGTCGAGATTGGTTCACAGACACTGAACAAATTATTGAGAAACGGACAAACAAGGTTTCACCGTACCAAACTGACGTAGTCCCTGAACTAGGGACAGACAGATGACTGTAGAGTAAACATGTAAGTCATGGTTTTGGGCCTATGCCCCAATAACAGTTACTAAAACATAACCACTACAATTACAAATATCACGCCAATGGTTTACTAGGAAAACCTTATTGGACACACAGCATCGTAATTTCATGGGCTGTGCCAGACTGTTAGATAACCCTACGCCACAAGTGTCATAGTCTGACAACATTCGATCACCAAATCAAAATATATTTGCATACACCTATTCCTATACTTGTCAAAAAAGCTGTTTGCATCCAAACTCTAATTATGTAATATTTTGGCCTAGTCCTCTTTCTGACATAAAAAACCTGTTTGATTGAGACTGCTTTTTGGTTTTGTGTATACAGTACTGGCAGAGCTTAATACGTCACAAGTAGTCTAGGTTACCCAATTTCACAGAACTGCTCATGTGTTTATCAGTAGCACTGGTTAACATGTCCCTCAGTCAACAGGAGAAATGACCAGAATCTCCAAATTTTAGAACACATTCTGAGTAAACCAGTGGCATGATATTTTTATTTTATTATTACATAATAAATGGTTAGTTTTATTATCTCTTAGGTACATAGCCACAAAACCATGACTTTTGTTTCGGCTTAAACAATTACCAGATAATGTCTGGCAACTCACTTTGCAGACATGGATGTGGATTTCTTCTGTTTCGAGCCAGGACCGGAAGCTGAGGAGGACTTCTCAAGTTTGTCTGACGATGACAGTGAAGAGGGTTTTCTGAAAATTTAACAATTTGCACTTTGAGTCACATTTACATGTTAACACTATAGCCGTCAACACATTCCACAGGCATCAGTACCATATGTATTTGACTTTAAACAATCTTTCTCACCTCCAAATTCAGAGACCTGATGTTCCAGAGCTTCTCATGTTTATATATTCCCTTTGTTTACTGTCTTACATATGTAGTACCCTGATTTAGTCAAACAATGGCTCTTGCAAAGCATAGTCAAATCCCAGCCAGTTTTTCAAAAACTTATATATGTGAACTGCAAATTCTTGCATGAATGTGGGAGTATTATGATTTCAATAATTTAACTTCAGGTAATTATGTAAAGTAAAAAGATAAAGATACATTCTTATATAGCACAGTATCCAGTCCTAGGACTGCTCAAAGTGCTTTACACTTCACCCACTGGAAGACCTATTCATTCCAATGCCATCTCTACTTCTCTGAAAAACATTCAGCCATGCTGCAATTATTGCATTCAGATATCCACCTGTGTCTGTAGCCAGGTACTCATTTATACAGCTGAGTGAACTGTGGCATGGCAGCAAGAGGATTCGTACCCGACATTCTAACCGCTACGCTACCGTGCCCCACTTATGTGAAAGAATCGTATGTGATGTGTATTACCAAGTAAAACAATAATGCACAAGTCTGTTTGTTTTATCATAAAATCATGTTATATAGTATAAAGTATATCTATTCTAACATCCTGACTGCCCAAATATGTTTTAATGAACCACAATTTTTAAATATAATTTGACCATTATCCGTTTACTAATGTTGACCTTGCTGTTAATATTTGGCTCGAAAGATTCAAATTAACCCATTAGAGTCTGCAACGGCCATATATCCATACATCCATCCATCTATACACCCATCCATATATCCATACATCCATCCATCTATACGCCCATACATATATCCATACATCCATCCATCTATACGCCCATACATATATCCATACATCCATCCATCTATACGCCCATACATATATCCATACATCCATCCATCTATACGCCCATACATATATCCATACATCCATCCATCTATACACCCATACATATATCCATACATCCATCCATCTATACGCCCATACATATATCCATACATCCATCCATCTATACGCCCATACATATATCCATACATCCATCCATCTATACGCCCATACATATATCCATACATCCATCCATCTATACGCCCATACATATATCCATACATCCATCCATCTATACGCCCATACATATATCCATACATCCATCCATCTATACGCCCATACATATATCCATACATCCATCCATCTATACGCCCATACATATATCCATACATCCATCCATCTATACGCCCATACATATATCCATACATCCATCCATCTATACGCCCATACATATATCCATACATCCATCCATCTATACGCCCATACATATATCCATACATCCATCCATCTATACGCCCATACATATATCCATACATCCATCCATCTATACGCCCATACATATATCCATACATCCATCCATCTATACGCCCATACATATATCCATACATCCATCCATCTATACGCCCATACATATATCCATACATCCATCCATCTATACACCCATACATATATCCATACATCCATCCATCTATACGCCCATACATATATCCATACATCCATCCATCTATACACCCCTACATATATCCATACATCCATCCATCTATACGCCCATACATATATCCATACATCCATCCATCTATACGCCCATACATATATCCATACATCCATCCATCTATACACCCATACATATATCCATACATCCATCCATCTATACGCCCATACATATGTCCATACATCCATCCATCTATACACCCATACATATATCCATACATCCATCCATCTATACGCCCATACATATATCCATACATCCATCCATCTATACACCCATACATATATCCATACATCCATCCATCTATACGCCCATACATATATCCATACATCCATCCATCTATACACCCATACATATATCCATACATCCATCCATCTATACACCCCTACATATATCCATACATCCATCCATCTATACACCCATACATATATCCATACATACATCCATCCATACATGACAAATGTCAACATTTGATTAATATATCCTATTTCTATGAAATTACTACTCTTCAAAATAAACACAACTTGTAATTGTCAATATTAAATAGTTTTTTCTACAGATTTCTGAACACAAGGAGGTAAAATCGCTCGAAATTTGCCAGAAATCCTGGGAACAGGGGAACATGTTTTTATAAAATGCTGGGGCCTAATGGGTTAAACAGTTAACAGCCAAATTATATCTTAAAAACTGAGGTTCATTGAAACACATCTGGGCGGTCGACAGGTTAGAATAAAGATAGTTTACACTATTATGGCACCAGAATTTACAAAGTAAGTAATGTCCACAAGGCTGGCAATCCTGTTAAATCTGGCTAAAAATCTCGACTTGCCTCCGTTCAATTTTTCCTCTCTGGATCTTGCTTAAGTCAGGTTGGTTGACTGGTGGTGACACCTGTTTGTCAGTGGAGCTGAGTCTGTCGGATGCCCCGGAGTCCGCTGCCACTCTGGTGGGGCAGTACAGGTGATACCATTGCTACAGGCAAACAGAACAGGACGTTATATGGTTGCAACCAAACAAGGTGTTCTCTCCATACAGCCATACTTCAAACCAACGATGGGCACACTACTCAAATTTGGGTATTGCAAAGTATTTGGAATACTTTTTTATTTGCAATACTCTAATGTGAATATGTGCAATACTTTCAACAGCACAGGCTGTGTTGTACTATTCTGATGTTATATACTATACTGACTACAAGTATTTGCAATACTTTTAAAAGCATTGCACAATTCCCTGATTCCAATGGTGCACTAGTTCGGGTGACATATGGTTGTATTTCGGATTGTATAATTCTAACATGTATAGTTTATGTACATTCAAAGGTGTTCAGTAAAGTAGGACCCCCCATGAGGGTATGCACGGACAGGGTTGGGTGTCACTACCTTTGAGACCGAGGACTAGTTTGGTGAGCGCCTACCAGAGCTTGTGGCGTGGGTCCAATATCTGTGAACAAGTACTGCCACTGCGGCAGGCCAATGTGCATCAGAACAAGGCGGTAATAACTCATGAAATCCTTCGCTAGGTGGTGCCACTGCAGCGCCCGATCTAAGAACCACACTTCGGCTGTTTGTGCTGGGATGCCTGGAAGAGACCACACACAAACTATTACAGGTTAACCAGGCAGCCTTACAACTGTTAACTTAACATTAACTTGCACATCCTACAAACTCCAGATTTACATGTAGTGTAAGTCAACTTTATCATAGTACAGTAGATTAATCGCCCCATGTCCGAGACATTGGCATCTGCCAGAAACGGACGTCGAAATGCATACTGGTTTACATAAATGTGCGCAATCATGAAGAACAAGTGATATTGCTACAACATTTAGGCATACATAAGCCACTAATTTTACCAACTGAATGAAATAATTGCAGGAAAAGGTGTAATTTCTATACGATTAATGGATCCCTTGTATGGAAAAAAATCATGTAAAAACAAAAAAATATCAGTACTTCTCTGTTTAGGAAGACAACATTAGAATATAAAAACATATTTTTATAATCCTATAACATTGAGCTATTGTATGTGTGCGTGCGTGCGTGCGTGCATGCATATTTTGAGAAAGAAAAATGTGAGTTCAAACAAGATATCAAAACTAATATGGATTATAAGTTTAGTTTCAGATGCAGCACCTGGTTTTGTGTTTCTGTACACATAGCACACCTTCCCGAAGCCATCGCAGTGGTCCAGCTCAAAGATACGACTCCGGTGGTCAAACCGGGGCTTGGAGATCTCTGTAAACAAGTTGAAAGGGGAATTTTGATACAAAACGTCACATGATAAACCATCAAGACAGTTAGCAAAGTATGTGAAGCCAGTCAGTGGTTCTAGGAACAAGCAAGCTCATAGACAACATATATTATATATATATATTTATTAGAATAAAGTTATTCACATGCATTTGTGTTGTAAAACTGTGACATTTAATTCCACATGAACATAGAGAAAATTATCAATTATTTCAGCATGGCTAGCAAACAATAATTACTGAAATTGGTGCCATATTTATGTTACACATCAATGCAAATGTTACGCATGTAGCTATTGCACTGCCTTAATGCTATGTTCCCCATGTTTACAAATGTAACATTTAGACAACAAACGTTACACATGCAGCTATTGCATTGCCTTAATGCTATGTTCCCCATGTATACAAACGTAACATTTAGACATAACAAATATTATGCATGTAGGTATTGCATTGCCTTAATGTTATGTTCCCCATGTATACAAATGTAACATTTAGACATAACAAATATTATGCATGTAGCTATTGCATTGCCTTAATGCTATGTTGCCCATGTTTACAAATGTAACATTTTGAACAAAAAAGTTTAACTTTTCAGCATATTTTAACATAAAATTTAAATTTGGGAATTTTAACACAAAAATATGCGTGGGTATCTTTCTGAGATTTTGGGTGAAAGATGCTTTTCGAGATGCGAACATCCACTTATGTTTTTGGCCCAACAGTAGTGCTCACTTACGGAAGACAGGAGTGTGGCAAGGGTCTCAATCCCCCTTTAGTTTTGGGGGCCAACATCCTACCTCCCACTTACGAAGAGGGTATGCCATGGGTTCCGCCTCTTACCATGTCCCACTTACTGCAAGTGCAACCGTAGGTAATAACCCAGTCAACTGCTATTATATGCACCATATAGTGCATGTGTGTCCAGAGCATAAATGAGACAGCCCCATCATACCAGAATCTTCCTCTCCATTATCTGAGTCGATGTCCACATCAAGTAGGGTCGGCACCCTCGATGTCTCCTTCATTGAGAAGTTGTGGTTGGAGCAGCCGATCCTCGTGAGCCTCTCTATAGGGTTGATTTCTAATCGCCCCACCGGAATCCGTGTCTCTGCAAACACCAACTCAACAATGGCGTAACCAAAATCAATATTTCTGTACCACTTATTATATTAAATGTTACTTTGGAAAGTGCACCGCTCGCGAATCGTACGAGATGGTGGTGGAGTTGCACAAATAACCAAAAAAGAAATGCATTTGCGGTTCAAATATAGCTTAATGAATTTTTTTGGTAATTTGATGCCATAACCTGCAAAAGAAACACATATAACATATATTAATTAGCCCAAAGACAAGACTAACCATAAATGGTAATAAAGTAATGAAAATTAGTCTTGTTTCACATTGAAAATAGTGTAAATTTGGGTAATTGATGGTTTCCCCTGCATTCATACATATAAGGATGAAAATCATTCTTTGAACATTGTAAAACAATATGACATTTGTTTGTTCAAAAATCACAAATGAGACAAGTTTTGCAAAAAATTATATCTATAACTTGTGCATAACACCACTCACTACCAGTAAACAAACAGTGACACGCTGATCGTGACTCGGCCGTTTGGTTAAGTGCATACTGTATAAAACATCTCATGCCTGTGAGTGTGCAGTGTCAGTGTTCTGTATAAGATGTACTCTATGTATGTGGAACAAACAAACACATTCTCGAGAATCATACTTGTCCACTTGTCATGTCTACAAGCATGTCAAGCTGTTATCCATGATTGCATTGTAAATACTCCAAAATGTATGACGTGTAGGCGTTTACAAATATGTATCTGCATGTCCGTCTGTTCTTCTGTTGTGTTTCTTACGTACAGCCGCAGGGGGCCCTTCTGATGGACACGTGGGGGTGGTCGGACGTGGAACCATCCCCATGGGCCCCCAGGAGGGTGGGTGGGGTCAACATTTCAAAAAAGCTGTAACGGATGTTGTAACAGTGGAATTAATTTGTTTCCTATGTTGTTATAAAGATAATGACGATGCCTACACATCTGTTAATGGATGTATCCAGAAATGTTGAATACTTTTCAAGTTATTACAGTTTGTCTGTACCCCAATAGAGGTGTTTATATAGCAATACATACATAGGATAGCTACATTATACTAACAATGTAGCTATCCATAGATGCTGCTTTCACTAGAAAAGATGTATGGCTGCCTTTTTCCCTGCAACACGAGGTATCTCAGCTAGTACTTAATAAGTTGCACAAATTTTTAATTAGTGGGTAATTAAATTTAATTAACCCACCTTTCATGCGGACTTTCCACTGAATTGATAAACCATTTGCAGACATGTAAAAGCCTTTCAAGTCGCCACTCATCACACAGGTGTATCTCTGCAAGCACAAGGAACGAATGAATGTTTTTATTTCAGAATATGCCAAACCTTAATGGTTTACATGTAACTCTTACAGATTTTCTTAAATTTGATGGAGACATTCCTTGTGGTTTCATGAATTTTAAACAAGGCTTTTTGTATTATGGGATATAGGATACATTTATCAAATACCACAGGAATAACATACCATCAATTCAAAACATATTCAAAGAGCGACTGTCACAATTACAGATGTGCACAGTCAGCTGTGCCAAAGTCTCACGAGATCCACTTAATATATCTCAGTAAGGCGAGTTCCTTTTGGGAATGCATGGCAAACCAGTGGATGCAAATAATTATATGGGTTATTTGTGGCTCTTATGGATTTCGGTTACCAGTCGTACAGGTGTGCACTGCGCATCACCTCTTTCTGGGCCTAATGCGGCCTTGACCAAAAATTCTGGTATTGCTACTGAACTGTTCCGTTGATGACTTCATTGGCGATGTTTTTGTTTGTTGTTTATGTAGCAGCAAAACAGGATAACACAACCTTCATCTGATGACAACAAAACAAGACAACATAACCTTCACCTGCCAACAACAAAACAAGACAACATAACCTTCACCTGACAACAACAAAACAAGACAACATAACCTTCACCTGACAACAAAACAAGACAACATAACCTTCACCTGACGACAACAAAACAAGATAACATAACCTTCACCTGACAACAACAAAACAAGACAACATAACCTTCACCTGACAACAACAAAACAAGACAACATAACCTTCACCTGACAACAACAAAATGGGATAACATAACCTTCACCTGACGACAATAAAACAGGATAGCCTAAACTCTGGATCGATCATTGATTAATGTGTTATACAGAGTAATGTACCTGACACAGAATATTCTTCATTTTATTTTTAATGAAAATAAATGTGTTTATTATGGTTCTCATGGCTCTTATTGAACAATTGTTTCCCATCGCAATAACAACGTCAGTAGAATATTGGTCAGGGTGATAGACTTTGAAAATTACCAGCCTGCTTGGGCTAGCAGACAAAAATGTTAATTTTCACCCCTGATCTGTTTACTCTGGGTTGGAATGTATGAGAGGGTCCTAGATTACACACACCTGCTCCCACGTGGTGATCACGGACTGTGGTACAGGCGATCTGTCGGTCATCTTTATGTCACAGATGCCTTTTCTCTTTTCTACAAAAATTTACACAATGCCGTAAACCATGTAAATCGTAGTGTGTTTTCATGATGTAACCAATTTAGCTATTTTTCAAAATAGGCCGAAAAACTGGCTCCCTGCATAAAACTGGACTTAAAATAATACGTGGTTAGATGACTTTGACTGTTTGTGATGCATTTGTTGTTTGAACTCAAAGTACTACTAGAAAAGAACAGCACCTGGGACAAGCAAGGCCAAGGGCCTTTACTTTGGTTAAGCTCGTCTTTAATTTGGAGCGTTTTAGGAACTATTTTAAAGATGGATTCTTAGTTAAACACATTTTTCTAACGAGTTAATAGGAATCTTAGTTAAATGAAAGGGTACTCAGGCCACACATGCCTACTTAGATGGTAAATGGTCAGAATGCCCCTCTGCCTGAATGCACCAGTCACAATGCCTAACCGCTTAGTCAGAATGCGCCAACCACTTGGTTGGAATGCTCCAATCGCTTGGTCAGAATGCCCCACTGATGGTCACAATGCACTGATTTGAATACAGTCAACATATGTATATAAACTACTAAACTATGTATATCAGTATATTACACCAAAACAATACTTCTATTACTTCAAAATTGTAACTTTTGAGCCGTTTTTATAGGCTTCCTTCAGCCATTTTAGTGACTATTTTCTATAATTTAATATCTCCACTGAATTTCTTGATTCATAATAATTATAAATACATAATTTATATATATATATATATATTACGTTATATATATATGTGGTCGTTTCTAAAAATAATTAGCATTTGGGTTATATTTCAAGGTATTGGCACTGAAGTATTTATTGGAATCATGGCCCATTTCAGGGTAATATATGAAATATATATATATATTGTTCTTGGCCATAATAAATAGCTGGATTGTAGTCCGAAATCAGGATGAAATTTTATTAATTAATCAACATGAATGCGTGAATTATTTGTCTACATACTAAAAATCTGACATATTATATTAATTATGAAAACCTCTCTATATAGAACAAACTAAAAGAACACAGTGACTAATGTTAAACACATCTATATAGATGATAGAACATTTCAACCCTGTGGAATTCACTCCCCGACACCATAAAATCAACAAGAAATACAGCTTCATTTCGCCGTAATCTGAAAACCTATCTTTTAAAAATGGCCTATCCTCCTTAGCTTCTTGGCACCTCCATCCATTGGTTGACAACTTTTTGCATTGTACATGGTCACGAGAATGCATAATCCTTTGGTTTTGTTGTGCCACTGAGCTCGGATTTTCCGAGGATATTGGCGCCAAAGAAGTCTTTTTATTATTATTATTATATTAATGCAACAGACTGACACTTAATAGTAAGAAAAACACATTTACATAGAACACGCTAATGCACAACTGTACATTTTATTTACATAGCACCCACGTCTCCATTGATGTCTGTCTTCATGGGTGATGTTAGTGAGTCTTATTTTAATCAGTACTTTTTGAGCTTGTGCTCTGTGCTAGAGACTACCTTAGAAATCAATAGGTGCAATTTGCAGATAACGCACAGTCACCAGGACCCAGAACTTCAGTCTGATGGGAAACATTGTATAGATCAAAGACAGTTTGCTTTGTTGCATTTACAAACAGTCCACTGTTGTCATGATTTATCCGTATTTTGAATGCATTTTATACATTTCTGCAGAAATTGTTTATTGTTCTGTCTATGGCCAATCAGAAGAATTAGGAGGCGAATTCCACCTAGGCCTATGTTGAAAGAAACATAAGTCATGCAGACATTTCATAAAAAGAACACAGAATTGATCACAACTAACCTCAGTTTTATATTCGAAATTAGAACAAAACTAAAATACGTATAAGTTGTTATCATCGTAACGGCCTAAGCATAAACATAGTGAAATATAACGCTGTTGTTTATAGAAAATGGACACTAATATGGCTGAAGGAAGCCTGTAAAACAGTTCAAAGGTTACAATTTCGAAGTAACAGATGTACTATTTTGGTGTAATATACTGATATACATCGTTTAGTTGTTCGTATACATATGTTAGACTGTATTAAAATCAGTGCTAGTGGAGCATTCCTACCATCGGTGGGGCATTCCTACCAAGCTGTTAGCGCATTCTGACTAAGCGGTTGGGGCATTGTGACGATGCACCCTGAAAGAGGGGCATTCTGACCATGATTCACTTAGACCAGTCTTAGGCCAAGTTAGGAAATTCCTTTTAATGGCAATGATGCACATATTATCGCCCTGGAAGCACCTACCCAGAGTCCTGAGAACACCTAACGACAATTTATCAAACATTTCTTTCCAAGCATCATCCATAATAAAAACTATTAAGTAGACTTTTAATTGGATTTTCTTGTTCGACTGTGTAGTTTAGCGGTTCGAACGAATACACAGTCAAACACCAGACTCCTCTAAACAACAAAAACGTGTTACTAGACAACACATCGTCCCTGCTTAAACCCTAACTCAGGCGGGAGCATCATGCTTTTTAAACGTGTTTGAAGTAAATTAAAATAATTGTATCGTTCAATAAATATTTTATTTCCAACAAACAGTTCAAATTCCATAATAATAGTAATAGAATGCAACGCCATAGTATGATACAGGTACTACCTAGTGGCGAGCGCAATTAATGATTAATTTTATATATATATATATATATATTTCTTCAACAGCTATTATATATATATATATATATATATATATATATATATATATATATATATATATATATATATATATATATATATATATATATATATATATAATAGCTGTTGAATATATATATATATATATATATATATATATATATATATATATATATATATATATATATATATATATAATAGCTGTTGAAGAATCAAAACAATGGAAGTCCATTTTTATCTGCACCATGTTCGTGTGGTTGGTTGGATGTGTGTCTATTACACCAATATGATTCGTCGACAGTTACGTTGTTGACTTTTAATACTAATTCAATGCTTTCCAGTGTAAAATGCAGTCTTCGGTGGAAATTTTAATGACCATGAGTGCTACCACCTGCTGGCATGTAAGGAAACTGCACACCTCTTTTTAGAGCTTCGATCCACCCATGATGTCACGTATGTTTCTCGACACAACTCTGGATCGATCATTAATTAATGTGGTATACGGTGTAATGCACCTGACACAGAAAAGTGTTCATTTTATTTTTTAGCGAAAATAAATGTGTTTATTATGGTTTTCATGGCTCATACATACACGCACGCACGCACGCACGCACGCACGCACGCACGCACGCACGCACGCACGCACACACACACACATGCGCATATATATATATATATATATATATATATATATATATATATATATATATATATATATATATATATATAATATATACATATATATATATACATATATACATATATATATATATATATATATATATATATATATATATATATATATATATATATATATATATATATATATATATATATATATATATATATATATATATATATATATATATATATATATATATATATATATATATATATATATATATATATATATATATATATGTATATATATAGTCCATCTCACGATGCCACGCATGATCTTATGATCTCACGCATGTTTCTCGACACAACCTGGCCGCTCTGAAGAGCTGATTCCCCACGGACGACCACGTAACCGCGGGCATGTTCTAGTCAGGTATCCATCTAAGAAGCAAATACCACACTTTGTTTGAATAATGTTGGTTAGCAGGTAGCAGGTTGGTCCCTGCAATTGTTTCTGCATGAGTACTATGAGTACTATAAGTACTATGAGTACTACGCTATAACATTAAACATACGAAAGTATTCTTAATTCCTTTGCGTTCGCAGCCACTCAGAGTCTTCAGCACTTACAAGCACTCAGCACTTCAGCACTCAGCACTTCAGCCCTCAGCACTTCAGCACTCAGCGGCTTACAAGGCCATGCCCCAGGAAGGACAGTCCTACATCAAGGACATGCTGCCACTTTTTAACCCATGAAGGGCACTTCGCTCAGAGAGCAAGTTGTTGCTTGAGGGGCCCTTGTCCAAGACCCAGCTGGGGACATAGCCACCTCGGCTTCTGCTCCCACATTGAGGAACAATCTTCCACTTGATCTTCGCCAGGCTCCCTCGGCTGATGCCATCAAAAGACAGCTGAAGGCATATTTGTTTAGTCAGGCATTTTAGATGAAATAAATTAGCTGGAGTTTTAATGACTTCAACATTCTAGAGATAACGTTTTGTTTGACTGAATTGACGTTTTAGTACGTAGGACTTGTTTTTTATCAATGAACTTGAAAAGTGCATTTGAGTAGTAAAGGCTGGAAAGGGCACTATATGCGTGATTGATTAATTGATTGATTAATTGATTGATTGGTAGGATGTCAAGGACCTCACATTTCCTAGTAATTGTGCTCGAACTCGAATGTCACTCATGTTTCAGCACCCTCCTAGTTGTATTCTTAACGTAAAGTGCATCCATTCAATACATCGCACTTTAGTCACTGGTATATTACATAAAAAGCTGGATAATTCGAAACCATCCCAAACCCTCCGAGTTATCAAGAGTTTGATTTATCAGAAGCTCTGGATAAAGAAGGCCTCGGGATATGACGAATTATCCAGCTTTTCGAATTAACACACTTTGAATTAAGCGGCGTGCACTGTAAAAATTTAATAGGATTAGGCCCCCTACGTGTGCAGCAACACTTACATAAGCGACAAAACACTTGAGAAAGGTATTTAAATTTAGGACGAGAAGCCCTCCCATCACATTTGGTTTTCCGTCGCCGTACAACTCACAACGCGAGAAACCTTTATGTAAGTATGCATAGTTTGATCTAATATTGTGTTGCCGCAACATCAAACACAACGACGTTTTTCATTGCCGCAAGCGTTACTACATTTTCGGCAGAATTTAATTTCGGATTCACATACTACGAGCTGGATGCAATGTTTATAACAGCCAAATACGAATATTCTAGAAACGATACCAAACCTGTCAACCCATACGGTTAAAGAGAACAAGACCGCCGACATAGTAAAATCCAGGGATTTGGCTATCTCATCAAATAAAAGTTAACTTGTATCAGTTTATATACGATACCATTTGATATACTGACACAACTGTGACACCAAACAATTCAGTCATGTAAAATAATGTTATAATGTAGAATCTTGACAATGACGCTGATTGGCTGCTGGGGCTTCACAAAATGGAATAGGTAACAGTCAAACCACGCCTACGAAGCCAGACTCTCTTCTAGACGAGTTCACGAAGGCGAACGAGAGTCGGATAAGCGAGACTGGCTAAATACAAGCGCAATTATTAATCACGAACGCGCGAGATGAAGGTCACCAATGCGACCTTGAAATATGGAAGACGAAGGGAATGCTAACGTGTCTTGCGCGGTGTCCGGTTTGCGCTCGTGACGGGGAAGTTGCAGCATGTTATATACATTATATATGTGCACCAATGAAATGTCAATAACTGTAGAGTTGTTTGTGTTATCTTTAGACACTATTGAAATTCATCGTCAATTGGATGGTTTTTCCACCAGTTTATGGTTTTATCTCCCCAGACTAGGGTTTTGTTTATCAGAGGTTGACAGGTACGAAATACGTTAATATTCGAATGCTTGTAACGTGTTACCCACGTCTGTTATATATGCCGTATCTAGAGTGAAGATGTTCATCAGACTAGATGGTTCAAATTAGTAATATTTTGACTTATTTCACAGTCAGTTTAACTTTTTCCCCATGGCGTTTCGACTGCTATCAGCAATCTTCGTCAGACGACTACCGTTAGATGGCGACACGACAGTCATTCTACGCAGACGTATCACTCAAGTGTGGGCCCCCGCGGCCGCGGCCCTGGGTGGCTATTACTCATAATATTATGCCGTATCTTGTTATTACACACCGTGAGTATGTTTGTATGTATGCTTGTATGCATATGTGTGTGTGTGTGTGTGTGTGTGTGTGTGTGTGTGTGTGTGTGTGTGTGTGTGTGTGCGTGCGTGCGTGCGTGCGTGCGTGCGTGCGTGCGTGCGTGCGTGCGTGCGTGCGTGCGTGCGTGCGCGTGTGCGCGTGTGCGCGTGTGCGCGTGTGCGCGTATATATGTATGCTACTGCTCGTAGGCGCTTTGCCTCTCGGGCGTCAACGAAGAAACCGTACGTTGAGCCCAGTGTTACAGCTACGACCAAAGACTGAACGTGGTCAACAGTCAACACTAGCCAGTGCAGCCTTCGGCAGACTAAACGTCAAAGTCTGGGATAAAAGAGGCATTAGTCTACAGACAAAGCTGAAGGTGTATAAGGCAACAGTACTCCCCACGCTGCTTTACGCCTGTGAGACGTGGACAGTGTATCAATGTCACGCTAGGAAGCTGAATCACGTCCACACAACCAGCCTCAGAAGACTCCTCAACATCTAGTGGCAGGACAAGATCCCGGACACTGAACTCCTCGCTCAAGCAGGTCTACCCAGCATGCACACCATCCTGATGCAGTATCAGTTACGATGGGCAGATCATGTTGCTCTCACGCCAGACCATCGGCTGCCGAAAAGTCTCTTCTACGGTGAGCTACAAGAAGGTAAGCGCACAGAAGGGGAGCAAAAGAAACGTTTCAAAAACAATCTGAAGATCCCCGTGAAAGCGTTTGCTATCAACCCCTATACGTGGGAACACGCTCCTCCCTGTACAAAGGACCGTGCTGAGTGGCGCTCCTCCCTGTACAAAGGACCGTGCTGAGTGGCGCTCCTCCCTGTACAAAGGACCGTGCTGAGTGGCGCTCCTCCCTGTACAAAGGACCGTGCAGAGTGGCGCTCTTCCCTGTACAAAGGCGCAGCAACCTGTGAGGCAAACAGAACTGCTGCAGCAGAACAACGGAAGCAAGCCAGAAAGTCAAGACCCAGCGACCCCTGACAACACATTCGGCTGCCATCCCCTGTCCACAATGTCAGAGAACCTTCCAGGCGCGGATTTGCCTCTTCATCGACCTTCGTACCCACATATCAATCCAGCCCCCCCCCCCCCCACCAACCCCCGGATGACTGAAGTGGTCCTCATCGCTTCGCGATGGACGACCGAAGATGCACGTGTGCGTGTGCGTGTGCGTGTGCGTGTGCGTGTGCGTGTGCGTGTGCGTGTGCGTGTGCGTGTGCGTGTGCGTGTGCGTGTGCGTGTGCGTGTGCGTGTGCGTGTGCGTGTGCGTGTGCGTGTGCGTGTGCGTGTGCGTGTGCGTGTGCGTGTGTGTATGTATGCTGCTCCTAGACGCTTTGCCTTTCGGGCGTCATACTTCCAGGGATTCATCTACGATCCACGGTAGTTATTACGTACAATTCACCGCAACGCTGTGCGAACAATTACGTGCAATTATCGACAACGTCACGCGTGCGTCTTTTTTCTATTGTCTAAAGTTACGTCATACAAGGCAAGACGTCGCTACACAATACTATTATTGCAAGTCTTTCGTCGTAAATTCAAGAAGCCATCAATATATTGTCTGGCAGCACCAAGTACCAAGGCATAGATGGATATTTCTGCGGTAATGTTGCATATCCTGATATGTTACAGTCACGTACGATCTACGAAGTTACCCCGTCCGGAAGATGGATATTTTGTTAGTATTACCAATCTAACATGATTATTTCTTGTCCAGGATGGTGACCTCTAACAGCACGTCTACAGTCTGTCTCCTGCTGCTGGTGCTGATGACGGGCGCCACGGCCTGGCAGTTTGTTTCACAGAGTAAGTTGGCTTAAAGGTTCCTCTTAATTTTTTTCGCTTGTCTCATTTAAAATAAATTTTGCGAAACATCAAACCTACCTACTATCCATTACAGCATGCTAGTTCACTTGCGCAATTTTTTTTATATATTTTTGTGTGAAATCGTCGAGTTTGGCCAAATCTCGCAACTTTGTTATATGATCGGCGAGAGGATGCAAGTCATGCCCATGGTCGGCCTTGACCCCAAAAAGTGTCTGACATTTTGGACATCCACCATTTTGAGCCTTACCAGATCTAACGACCAATGTCAATTCTTTCGACGACTTGAACAAAAATTCGCACTTCTTTTTATTAAATCGACTGCGGGTGTTACTATTCCTGCACTGCATACACAACATCAACGAACCGGATTCACAATACACTAAATCAGTTGAAGATGGAGTTTGAATAAATCTGAGTATAAAATACCATCATCCATAGTTTGCGTCAACTAAGAATCATAACGTTTTCAACACTAATGTTCCCATACACTATAATTATTATGTCTACGTCGAAATGTACGTTTACGTTGATGGAAACTGTATATGTGAGTGAGGTAATGTTACGTGTTAGAGTGAAGCTGTGTAACCGGTCAATTCGCGAAATAAATCGACAGTATCAGTAAGAAAGATGATAGCTTGTTTCATTTATGCTGTTGTATAAGTTTTCCGGTGTCTTGTCTTGACAAATCGGAATATTTATCGAAAACACAATCAGTTTGTTGGCGACGATTTCTCACGTCGCTCAACACAATGCATGGCCGTAAGTGTACTGCACTTGAAATTGACATTACTAGTCCATTCCATCTCGAACATAATATTTATAATTTATTAAACTTGCAAAACAGTATAATAACTGTACAATCTAGTGGTCGGTAAAAAGCAGTCTTCCACTTTTTATGTAACATTCTGTTTTTTTTATTAACGCGATTGTGAGTATATCGTTGAATGATTGGGATACTATAAAATTATTTTCTGTTGATTGGCGAGACAGAAGAAAGGTTTACCACAAAACGCTGGTTGCGAAACCCTGCACGTTGACTAAATGGTCAATATGGCTGCGTGCACTGGCGTCGGTCAAAAATAGCTTAGTCAGTCAAGTGTTGTACCAACAACGGTATTTTCAGGCACTCTACGACAGCTACTAGGTGAAACAGTCATTTTTCGAAATAACTTATTACGCAGTTTGACTGTAATATATGCACCAACCATCACTTAAATGTGTCCTAGAATAATGGAATGTCCGGATACTCCACAGCGTTCATTGGTGTAAATAATGGAATGTCCGGATACTCCACAGCGTTCACTGGTGTAAATAATGGAATGTCCGGATACTCCACAGCGTTCATTGGCGTAAATAATGGAATGTCCGGATACTCCACAGCGTTCATTGGTGTAAAAGCAAGGCAGAGGGCTGTCTCCGATATTGCGTGCAGCATAGGCCTATATTGACGAATTCCTAACAAGATTAAGAATAACAGCATTAAAACAACTGTAGGACACAATTGGGAAAGTATACTAAGATTCATACTCAGGAAAGAAACCCAAGAATATATCGTTTAGACACTTGTACGAAAGAAAGGAAATGCATTACCTCACTAACCTGCATTTATTTACATGCATTCTTACGTACAAACGTATATGTTCGCACACGGATGCAATCACACAAAACATGCAAGAAACTGACTTGCACACACAGATGGACGCATATACATGCACACATACACGCACGCACGTACGCACGCACGCACGCATGTTCGTATTGTGTGAGTATGGGAATCTTGTTCCTTTCAGTTGCAATATGCTCTGGCATACCATATGACACAAAAACCCATATGTGCTGCGAAGGCCGTTGGTACAAGCGCCCGGAAGACTGGGGCAGAGCTCTCTGCTGCAAAGACAAGATTTACGACTTGGACACTCACTCCTGTTGCGGAGAGGAGATTATCGTGTCCAAGGAATATGCGTATGATCACAGATACGAATGCTACGGCCGTCAGTCCAAGCCCTCAGCAGACGATTAATTTAGAGACTAGATTAATAAGGTCTACCAATAAAAAGAGAAATGTTGATGCGTGCAAAATAATGGCGTGCCATCGAACACAAAAACATGTTCCCAAATGAACATGCTTAAAATCCAATTTTAAACATGATTTTTTTTGCAGTCAAATTATATATATATATATATATATATGATTTTCGGCATGATGCTTTCAAATAGCTGGAAATCCACAACAGTACTGCACTCGGCTGTATATGACATCTATTATGTAATAGAACAATCTCTTTGATTTGTTTAATTTAGTAGATTTGTTTTTGTTTCAGTGAGCTTCAGTGAATCGTACACTGTATGAAAATAAACTGTGTTCAATCGTGTTGTTGCATGTCTCTACAACGTAATATTACAACGTATATAGGCCGTTATATTGACGACATCGTTGCATAACGATGTTATTTGTGACACGACCAAACCACGTGTAAACGTTATATATTAGCTGGAAGGCAACACACACACACACACACACACACACACACACACACACACACACACACACACACACACACACACACACACACACACACACACACACACACACACACACACACACACACACACACACACACACACACACACACATCATGGGTGCATATACATATTTAACTAATTGCGATATCATCCGGACATTTGGCTAATAAATAAATTAAAAGTTAACTTATAACTAATTAACTATTTGCTTTCATTATGTTGACACAACTGTCCGACTGAAAAGTGAAATCAGGCAAAAAATATGTTTAGTGTAGCATCTCGATAATGACGCTGATTGGCTGCTGGCGCTACACGGAACGCCTACACATAAATGGAGTGGTGACAGTGGGTAACAACGAGACCACGCCTCTGCTACCAGACTCTCTTCTCGGCGGATTCACGAAGCCGAGCGAGTGTCGGATAAGGGAGGCTAGCAGCCGCGCGAATGGCAGTACTACGTGCCACAAGGTCCAATGTGTGGAGAGAGGGCGTGGGAGGGTAACCCCCTGCAAGGGGGTACAGGGATCTCGACCAGAAATAAATAATCGACATATGTCACGTTATGTCATTATCCATGTTCTTGGTAGTTCTTAGGTCACTGACGACATCATTTACAGGAAGAGTTTGGTGTGTTCATACCGATAGAGGCATGTCTACCCTTTAACACACGTATACTAATATAGCGTTTGTATTGTAAGCCACTCTATTTTTCATAAACGCAAAACAGGTCGGGAAGCACGCTTTGAGGGGTTCGCAAATGTTCAAGCTGGAATTCTGGACACACGCACGTAAACACGCAGGCAAGCAAGCACGCACGCACGCACTCGCGCGCAGTGTATTGATGCCACGTTTTATTACACATATGATTGACTGTTTCTCTGACGCGGTAGTGGTTCATTCCCCGCTTTGACGCAATAATCCATCCTCAATGTATTACAGTTCATTCTCAATCAATTACGTTCCATCCTCAGTTCATTACATCCCATCCTTAAGTCACTACATTCAATCCCCAATTTACTACATTCCACCCTCAATTCACTACATTCCATCTTCAAGTCACTACATTTCATCTTCAAGTCACTACATTTCATCTTCAAGTCGCTACATTCAATCCTCAGTTTACTACATTCCATCCTGAATTTACTACATTCTATCATCGAGTCACCACATTCCATCTTCAAGTCACTACATTCATTCCTCAATTGTCTACATTCCATCCTCAAATCATTATATATTCCATCCTCAAGTCACTACATTCAATTCTCAATTCACTACAGTCAGTCAATTTACAAACAATTTACTACAGTCTATCCTCAGTTAGGTGCAGTCAGTCAATTTACAGTCAATTTACTACAATCTTACCTCAATTAGTTACATTCCATTTTCACGTCACCACAGTCCATCCTCAAGTCACTACGGTCCATCCTCAATTTACTACGGTTCATCATACATTTATTGCAGTAAATCCTCGATTCACCACAGTCCATCTTCAATTCACCACAGTCCATCCTCAATTCACCACAGTCCATCTTCAATTCACCACAGTCCATCCTCAATTCATTACAGTATATTGGTTCATTATTTGCTATTCTTTCGGGTCAAAAATAAACGTCTTGTTCTTGTTCTTGTTCAACAGGGATTCCTAGATGCGAGGTCATGCTTAACAAATATGTTATGTTTATTTCAGAAGATATCGTTAAGTGGATAGACGAAAATCACATAAACTCGATGAGGCTCGAGTACACAAATACTCATCGGTGTCAAACAAAATAATAAATGTCAAAACAATTATAAAGTAGTAAGGTGAGTGGCCAAAGACCCACATCAAAGAAACAAAGCAGTGCAAACATTTCATCTACAAAAACAACTACTCGCTACCCGTGTTTTACAAACAATCTGCCACAATACAAACCCGTCCGACAACCCACCACGGGGTTACTTTTTATGAACATAACCCCGTGGGACAATCCACCACGGGGTTACGTTTATGAACATAACAAAAGAAAATCTTATGCAAATATACTATCGTATTCCATGGTAAAATGCCATGGTATTTTGAAACAGGTAAACCATGGTGTGCCATACAATTACCATACACAATATACGAAAAAGCATGGTCTACCACAGTTTACCATGTAATGTAACTGCGCCATGTACAACATGTAATACCATGTAATACCATATAATGTCATGTAACACCGTGTTACACCATGACATTCCATGGTATTTTTCCATTAAGGAACTTCCAAATGTAAACTCTTAAATGAGTCACGCATAATTAAGGCACTCTTCAAGGTTAACCAAAATAATACATTATAATCTAACAATTGTAGACACTATTAGCCATACAAAATTATGTTTGTTTTATTTTATTAAGTATTTTTCGTTTCCTAAATCCCCTTACAACACGACTAGAAAACCACATCGTTTTGGGAACTCCGTACGTTGTGGCAAACCTGCCATAGCGAGTCCATCCATTGCAGTATATTCAAGCGCAACCCAGGAGCTATGCAGTTGTTCACCCGTGTCAACGTCGCCTACATACACAGTCCCGAGTTCGAGGCACACGTCGTTATTGTGGTCAACGGCCTGGACATTCTAATCAACTTCCTCCATGACCGCCGTTCACTGGAGGCGGCTGCCAAACGTCTGGCCGATAAGCATGCGGCCAGGCCCGGCGTCACAGCGGAATACTTCCAGGTACAGCCGGAGCCGGGAGCCAATACGACCCGACCTTTGGTCAACGACAAGGAGACTTTGTGTACTCCCCGAGCATTGCTCGATCTTTCTGCCAGTTGAGATAGTGAACATAAGCCGCTAAACAAGCACATGGTTATCCGATAAGGAACAATTAACGTAGACTAAACACTTCGGCAGTCACCGTTATATCAATTCTATATAAATTCTGTCATATAGCGTGTGTGTGTGTGTGTGATTGTGTGTGTGTGTGTGTGTGCGTGCGTGCGTGCGTGCGTGCGTGCGTGCGTGCGTGCGTGCGTGCGTGCGTGCGTGCGTGCGTGCGTGCGTGCGTGCGTGCGTGCGTGCGTGCGTGCGTGTGTTAATGTGGTGACATGATGATTTCCTTCCAGTTGTTTCGGTTCTTCATTGCAGTTAGTAAATTTGTTCTGCTGAGGTTCGTGTCTTTCTCTAGTTTTGCGGCGTTGTTATTGGCCGACTTCTTCTCCGAGTGCCATCGGCTTCCAGAGCAGGACTTTGTTGGCTACTTCGTCAAGACGCACCACATGTCCTGCCAGGCGAAGACGCCGTTGTCTCACAACGCTTGTGATCCGTGATAGGGAGCTGTTCAGTTCTTGGTAGGCCATGGGATTGCGTCATGACATGGTTATAGTTTCCGCAACATTCTTGTGTAGGTGCCATGCAGTGCATGTTCTACTCTTTGTTTTAGCGACCATAAATCGCATCCATATATAAGTATCGGTTGGACCGTCGTCCTGAAAATCTTCAGTTTGGTGAATCTGCGTATGAGCGCTCTCTAAACGTTGTATGAACTGCTGCCCAATTCCTGGGATTTTCCACACTGGATGTCATGTTGTAAGTTTGTGTAGGATCCAAGATAATTAAAATCCCCTACTTTCTCAATTTGACTCCCATCTGACGAGTGTGCACTATCATTAGCAAACGGGTTGATATGCATGTATTTTCTTTTGCTTGGATTTAGAAATAATCTAGAAAATTTGGAAGCACTTTCCAGTTCATGAAGTAATAGTTCTGCTTCTTGTATCGTGTCAGCGAACAGAGCAATGTCATCAGCATAATTCAGATCCGAGAGATGGCAGGCTGGATGTCTGGTGCTTCGGCGTCTAGTGAGAGTTAGTCCTTCTCTGTCATCAATCGCAGTCCTTAGAGCGTAGTCCAATGCTATTATGAATATGTACGAATATGTATGAATATGTGTGAATATGTATGAATATGTATGAATATGTATGAATATGTATGAATATGTATACACATGTATGAATATGTATGAATATGTATAAATATGTATGAATATGTATGGAGCGAGACGGTTTCCTTGGAGAACTCCTGTATTAATCTCGAAATGTGCAGTTTTACCTTCGGGAATGAGTACAATGCAGAAGTGTTTTCAAACATTATTTATATGGCTCTGACGATCTTCTTTGGGATGTGAGACGCATAATGCATCCGAAACAGTTTGGTTCTATCTACTGAGTCAAAGACTTTCTTGAAGTCGATGAAAATAATGGCAGCCTCTTTCTGGTGGTTTCTCGTTTCCTCGATGATGCGTCTAAGAACAAGAATCGGTGAAGATGTAGATCGTGAGGGTCTAAATCCGTTCTGGTTTGGGTTTAAGATCTTTTCTAGCTCAGGAAGAATTCTGTTAGACAGGAGTCGATTGTAGACCTTTGCTGCAGTCTGTGTTAGACTTATTCCACGATAGTTTTTAGAAGAGTTAGGTTTCCTTTCTTAGAGATCTTTCTTAGAGATACCCGAGATCCGACATTCCAGTGGTATATTTCCTAAGTGCGTTTCGTTGCAGAACTTCAATAAATCTTTCCTTAACCTGGGTAGTCGCCACACTTCAATGGGAAAGCCTTCTAGTTCTGGTGCTTTGCCAAGTATCATTTGTTTGATAGCAATGTTGACTTCTGCTAGATGTCGGTGTCAATGTTGGGGTCTCATAGATCGGATCAACTGGATGGTTGGATGTTCTTGTATCATCTAAAGAGAGCAGTTGTTTGAAGTGAGTTTTCCAAGCATCCAAACGATCTTCCCCTTGTATAAAGATGGTTTTTGATTTCTTTCCCGAAAGTTGTTTTACTAACTTCCAGGCATTATGGAGAGCATTAGTCAACTAGCAACTGTCAAATGCTCTAAGAATGTCACGATAACGCTTCTTCTGCGTTTCATCTGACGTCTCAGTATGTGCACTAATTACAATCCTACGCGCTGCATTTACTCCATTCATATGCCGGACACTAGTCTTGACAGATTCTCGAGGCGATGGCCGAGCCTGCTGCTCTAGCATATATCAACATAGTCCTTGTATGGGTTAGCGTTTGGGATCTTTCCAATGCCTCCCCGTCAGTTGAAATTTGGTTTTCAGAGAGGCTTAATCTTGATTCGTTGTAATTGCATCACAGTTGAGCCTGGACCTGGTTGGAATTTTAACTGTGCACACACAGTCCTGTGATCAGAGCCAATGAGGTCGGCAGAAGAGGGTGCTTGATAATTCACATAATTAGTGAATGTTGGTCATCAGAAGGTTGCGAGCATCAGAGCGACCGAGTGAGCGAGCGAGCGAGCGAGCGAGCGCACGTGCGTGCATGCGTGCGTGCGTGCGTAAGTGAGTGTGTGTGTGTGCGTGCGTGCGTGCGTGCGTGCGTGCGTGTGTGTGTGTGTGTGTGTGTGTGTGTGTGATTGCGTGCGTGCGTGCGTGCGTGCGTGCGTGCGTGCGTGCGTGCGTGCGTGCGTGCGTGCGTGCGTGCGTGCGTGCGTGCGTGCGTGCGTGCGTGCGTGCGTGCGTGCGTGCGTGCGTGCGTGCGTGCGTGCGTGCGTGCGTGCGTGCGTGCGTGCGTGCGTGTGTTAATGTGGTGACATGATGATTTCCTTCCAGTTGTTTCGGTTCTTCATTGCAGTTAGTAAATTTGTTCTGCTGAGGTTCGTGTCTTTCTCTAGGATGTTTTGCGGCGTTGTTATTGGCCGACTTCTTCTCCGAGGCCCATCGGCTTCCAGAGCAGGACTTTGTTGGCTACTTCGTCAAGACGCACCACATGTCCTGCCAGGCGAAGACGCCGTTGTCTCACAACGCTTGTGATCCGTGATAGGGAGCTGTTCAGTTCTTGGTAGGCCATGGGTGTGTGTGTGGTGTGTGTGTGTGTGTGTGTGTGTGTGTGTGTGTGTGCGTGCGTGCGTGCGTGCGTGCGTGCGTGCGTGCGTGCGTGCGTGCGTGCGTGCGTGTGTGACTAAATGACATAAACAAATTAAATGAGGATGGATGTTTTTATTCACAAACGAAACCTCGCTGCGTGGCGCCTTCACGCGGGTCTATGACCAACATTCTGGCTGACGACAGGTGGCGCAGGGCCCTGGAGCCACAGAAGGCGCTGTACTACATGACTTCACACACACTACAAACTCGAAGGTATTTTTTTAGTCTGCAGACATAATTCTGATACGAGATCTTGCGTGCCGTGAGTTCAGTTGACATAGGTAGGAAGCAGAATGCCTTAAGGCAGCGCGGCAGTGATTATATCGACGGCCGAATGCCAACAGCGTTCCCACGTGTCCGGGTCGAAATGGTCGACGACCTGGGGAAGTATGTTAACCAGCGCGTCGTCCATCACCTGGACAGAACATAAAGGCAGCGATGTAATATATAGTACTATGCTACAAGTTGATCGTCAATTAGCAATGCTCTCAGGACAAAAACACCAGGAACCTATTTATCGCAGCCTACATATTGCGAACAGAATGACACTACACTTGTTTTCATATAATATTAGACGGTGGCTGCCGAAGTGTTTAGTCTACGTTAATCTTTCCTTATCAGATAACAATGCGCACATTTAGCGGTTTCGGTGAACTATCTGAACTGGCAGAATGACCAGGCTAGGCTCCGGGAATACACTAAGTCTCGTTGACCAAAGGTCGGGTTGTATTGGCTACTGGCTCCGGTGTAACAGTATATCTCCCCCCCATGCCCAAGTTGTCTTGACTCAAAACTACTTTTCCCCACAACTAAAATCAAGAACATGTTGCAATTAAATCAATATTTATTATAGATTTGATCACGTAATAACTTAAAATTATCGCTAAAGAGTTCACGTGCGATAAATCACAAAATCAGTTTTTCACTACTTGCAATTATCACAACAAAATATCATGCAAAACATTCACCAACTTGAATACATTAATACATCAAGTGTCTACTCTTATCACACTATTGCACGTGCACAAGATTAAATAAAAAAATATTACATTAAGTGTTTACAGCCCGTTTTGTTTAATGGTAATTAAAGTCATAGGTTATCTGCTATCACTTTCATCATGTAATAACTTGTAATTATCAGAAAAAGTCACTTTTAAAATAATTCACAAACTTGAGTACATTAATGCATTAAGTGTCTACTCTTATCACACAAATTTCCGTTTTCTTTCTGCGATGGCTGTGATGACTCGAACATATTTACCTGCAATACAGTTACAGTTGCACTGCATGTTTCATCTTCATGATGGCTAGCTGCATTAAATAGTTTTTTTAAGTCACACTTTTTGGTGCATACTAGTTCATATGTAAATGTTAATCAAAGTGGCGTTCATATAACATATTTACATATTGACAACACATACGTGTTCTGGTCAATGGGCAGTAACATGATAAAAGCAACATTTATTAAAAAAAATCACTTGAAAAGCTTGGGATCAAATGAGTGAAAGGATTTAGTTATTGTGTATTGTGTGTGGTTACCCAACAAAATAAATCAAAGGTTGGTAAACTATATGCGAGGACACTTTGGCAGCGTGTCTAAGCCACTAAACAAAGGCGGGTCCTTGGACTTTGTATTGATACATTGTGCCTTGAGAAGAAAGCTGTGTGTGTTGTTGTTGATGTGGCCAATCATTATTAACTCAGTGTCTCGATGAGATTAACCCAGTGCCTCGATGAGAGACTTATCATGATTAACCCAGTGCTTCGATGAGAGACTTATCATGATTAACCCAGTACTTCGATGAGAGACTTATCATGATTAACCCAGTGCTTCGATGAAAGACTTATCATGATTAACCCCCAGTGCCTCATTGAGAAACTTATCATGATTAACCCAGTGCTTCGATGAGAGACTTATCATGATTAACCCAGTACTTCGATGAGAGACTTGTCATGATTAACCCAGTACTTCGATGAGAGACTTATCATGATTAACCCAGTACTTCAATGAGAGACTTATCATGATTAACCCAGTGCTTCGATGAGAGACTTATCATGATTAACCCAGTACTTCGATGAGAGACTTATCATGATTAACCCAGTGCTTCGATGAGAGACTTATCATGATTAACCCCCAGTGCCTCATTGAGAAACTTATCATGATTAACCCAGTACTTCGATGAGAGACTTATCATGATTAACCCAGTGCTTCGATGAGAGACTTATCATGATTAACCCAGTGCTTCGATGAGAGACTTATCATGATTAACCCAGTGCTTCGATGAGAGACTTATCATGATTAACTCAGTGCTTCGTTGAGAGACTTATCATGATTAACTCAGTGCTTCGATGAGAGACTTATCATGATTAACCCAGTACTTCGATGAGAGACTTATCATGATTAACCCAGTGCTTCGATGAGAGACTTATCATGATTAACCCAGTGCTTCAATGAGAGACTTATCATGATTAACTCAGTGCTTCGTTGAGAGACTTATCATGATTAACTCAGTGCTTCGATGAGAGACTTATCATGATTAACCCAGTACTTCGATGAGAGACTTATCATGATTAACCCAGTGCTTCGATGAGAGACTTATCATGATTAACCCAGTGCTTCGATGAGAGACTTATCATGATTAACCCAGTGCTTCGATGAGAGACTTATCATGATTAACCCAGTGCTTCGTTGAGAGACTTATCATGATTAACCCAGTACTTCGATGAGAGACTTATCATGATTAACCCAGTGCTTCGATGAGAGACTTATCATGATTAACCCAGTGCATCGATGAGAGACTTATCATGATTAACCCCCAGTGCCTCATTGAGAAACTTATCATGATTAACCCAGTACTTCGATGAGAGACTTATCATGATTAACCCAGTGCTTCGATGAGAGACTTATCATGATTAACCCAGTGCTTCGATGAGAGACTTATCATGATTAACCCAGTGCTTCGATGAGAGACTTATCATGATTAACTCAGTGCTTCGTTGAGAGACTTATCATGATTAACTCAGTGCTTCGATGAGAGACTTATCATGATTAACCCAGTACTTCGATGAGAGACTTATCATGATTAACCCAGTGCTTCGATGAGAGACTTATCATGATTAACCCAGTGCTTCGATGAGAGACTTATCATGATTAACCCAGTGCTTCGATGAGAGACTTATCATGATTAACCCAGTGCTTCGTTGAGAGACTTATCATGATTAACCCAGTACTTCGATGAGAGACTTATCATGATTAACCCAGTGCTTCGATGAGAGACTTATCATGATTAACCCAGTGCTTCAATGAGAGACTTATCATGATTAACCCAGTGCTTCGATGAGAGACTTATCATGATTAACTCAGTGCTTCGTTGAGAGACTTATCATGATTAGCCCAGTGCTTCGATGAGAGACTTATCATAATTAACTCAGGAATGATTTCATATTATTCATTCATTCATAAATTTATAACGAAATAAATATAAATGCACACAATTTTTTTGCAGAATAACATATAGAATATATTATTCTGATTCATATTTGCTAATTATAAACTTTCTTGCATAAGAACAGACATGCACACTATTTATAAGGGGGGGTAAGAAATCCAGGGTGGGGACAAGATACACGAGGCTGTTTCCCCCTGGGGAAAGATATCTCCCCCCTAGGGGGGAAGGTGTCCGGGGGAAGATACCCTGCCCCACCGGCAGTACCTGGAAGTATCCCGCTGTGACGCCGGGCCTGGCCGCATGTTGATTGGCCAGATGTTTGGCAGCCGCCTCCAGTGAAGGGCGGTCATCGAGGAAGTTGATTAGAATGTCCAGGCCGTTGACCACACGAACGACGTGAGCCTCGAACTCGGGGCTGTGTAGGTCAGCGACGTTGACCCGTTTGAACATTTGCATAGCTCCTGGGTCGCGCTTGAATATACTGCAATAGATGCGCTCGCTATGGCAGGTTTGCCACAACGTATGGAGTTCCCTAAATGATATGAATTCTAGAATTGTGGGGGTCATGCGGGCATGGCGTTAGGAGTAAAATACGTAGATGGTTGATTCTCGAAACCACCTAGCGGGTTTCATTTGGCATATAGTTGTATGACCAACGAGCAGTAATGGGTGCAATGTGTCTAATATGTCTAATGTGTGTAATGCGACAAACATAACTGATACAAGATTGAACAAGATGGCAAGTGGACAAGGAAGATATAGGCTTATCGAGAGCCCGCCCATCTGAGGTATTTGTAATTTTTTTTAAAAACATATTCACGGTGCTAGCATTTAAACAATATGTGGATATTATGTCCCATTCGTGTATGGTCCTATGTGAGAATGAGTACTTTCTGATATCCAATCATAACTGATGTTTCACTAATGTTACTTTGTGTTTGATTCTTTTACTATCTT
The DNA here is from genome assembly GCA_033239005.1 of Lamellibrachia satsuma. NCBI lineage: Eukaryota > Metazoa > Annelida > Polychaeta > Sabellida > Siboglinidae > Lamellibrachia > Lamellibrachia satsuma. The sequence goes on from BSQZ01000106.1 coordinate 124,826, forward strand.
TCTTAAGTAAGAAAAAAATAAGTATACCAATATTTTCATACCAATTCAATATCTTACAAACTTCAATTTGATCTTAACGTCCGTGTATGTTGGGTTGTCAAGCCAAATTCTTTCAGCCTTTCTTCAAAACTATGGTTTCTCAGATCTGAAAACATTTTAGTTGCTCTCCTCTGTATTCGTTCTAGCGTATTTATATCCTTATTACGATATGGTTTCCACGCTTATATATTATATTATATTCTAAATGGGGCCTAACTATTGCTTTATACAGAGATGTAATTAGCTTATTTTCCTTGTATGTTATATTTCTCTTTTGTGTCATCCACAAATATCAGTACCTACCTTGATATATTAAGAATAATAAATTATATTAAGAGTAATAAAGATACTAATATTGATCCTTGTGATACCCACTCAAACTGATTTCCAGTTTGAAACCTCCCGATCTACTACAACACGTTGTGTTCTGTCAGTCAGCCATTGTTTCTCCATTAATTATGCCGTCCTTGTTACCTTGGGCTTTTAATTTAAGTAGTTGCCTTTTATGTGGCACTTTGTCGAAAACTTTCTGAAAGTCTAAGTAGGTAATATTTAGTGGTGATCCCTCGTCTATCCACTTAGTGATTTCTTTAAAACAATCTAATAACATATTTGTTAAGCATGACCTCTCTTTTAGGAATCCACGTTGAGATGGATTTAATAATGTATGCATAACAAGAAGTCCACAATAATTAACCTTTCTAATAATTTACAAATCACTGATGATAATCTCACTTGTCGATAATTATATGACCTATTTCTCAAACCCCTTTACAATAACGGTATGATGTTTGCTGATGTCCATTTAAAAGGAACTACTGCTAAAGTCAGGGGGTAGACACGACACGGAATAATCAGAACTAAATGTAAGATGCAATCAAAATAATTCGCTTTATCGAGCAAGAAGACACATGTAGGCCTTGTATAATTTCTCTCAAACGCTCCCGTTTCCATACACGTTCCCCCTTTCCCGTAATATTCTCATTAGCACAAGTTTACGAACGGGAGTTTGGTAATAAAAGAAAACGCATCGCAGTACAAATGGCAGGTGCCAATGTATGGACAGTTTAAAAATAAATGCAACAGTCATGTTGTTTTAGTTTTCTTTCTGAAGCAATTTGGCGTACATTTTGAGTAAGCAGTGTTTGTGTCGTACTGGACATATTACAACAAACGTAACCTTTTTGAGAAAACGTATTTCCGTACATCGTTCTCGTAACAGCGTTACACGTTAGTCACTACAATATCTCGTAACAGCGTTACACGTTAGTCACTATGATGTCATGTAACAGCGTTACACGTTAGTCACTACGATGTCACGTAACAGCGTTACACGTTAGTCACTACGACATCACGTAACAGCGTTACACGTTAGTCACTACGATGTCACGCAACAGCGTTATACGTTAGCCACTACGATGTTAGATAACAACGTTATACGTTGGTCACTACGATGTCGCGTAACGGCGTTATACGTTAGTCATTACGATGTTACGTAACAGCGTTATACGATAGTCACTACGATGTCGCGTGACAGCGTTATACGTTAGTCACTACGATGTCTCGAAACAGCGTTATACGTTGGTCACTACTGTGTCACGTAACAAATTATACTTTGGTCACTACGATGTCTCGTAACAGAGTTATACGTTAGTCACTACGATGCCACGTAACGGCATTATACGTTAGTCACTACGATGTCACGTAACAGCGTAATACATTAGTCACTATGATGTCTCGTAACAGCGTTATACGTTAGTCAATACTATGTCACGTAACAACGTCATGCGTTGTTCACTACGATGTCTCTTAATAGCGTTATACGTTAGTCACTACGATGTCACACAACAGCGTTATACGTTAGTCACTACGATGGTACGTAACAACGTTATACGTTAGTCACTGCGATGTCACGAACACGAAGTATGAACCTTTCAAGAATACGAGTTCAATGTAACTTGTTAGTTTGTTTTAGAAATGTTACAATGAAGGCAACATGCTACTTAAAATACGAAACTGAGAAAACCAGCCTGCCTGAGAAAACCAGCCTGCCTGAGAAAACCAGCCTGCAGACCAAGTGGGTGAGAAAACACAAGGAGGCAAGGGCTGGGCGTCCGTGTCAAATACGTGCGTGCGTGCGTGCGTGCGTGCGTGCGTGCGTGCGTGCGTGCGTGCGTGCGTGCGTGCGTGCGTGCGTGCGTGCGTGCGTGCGTGAGAGCGATCGGTAATGTGTTCATGCGACAATACGGGTATGAAATTGTGTAATAGATACTTGAAAACCGGTAATGCATAAACCTCCCAATTCTATGTAAACATTACGCTGCTTCGTTTTACCATTTGAAGTATTAGAAAAAGCGAACAGAAAATCAGGACCGACAAGGAACACTTACTAATCGAAGACTTCCCCTCCTAACTCAATTCTCACTTGCTCCGAGTTCTCCGCGCTCCACACACTCTCCCACATCAAGGTGACATCGGCGGCGTCTTCGTGCGTGCACGTGGTCGCCAGACTCGACGTCACGTACGAGAGCGCCACCAGCAGGAAAACGGTCTTCATCTTGAAGGCAGTTTCTGTGAAATCACAGTTTTGATAGTCTCATACCGACCGACCGACCGACCGACCGACCGACCGATATATATATATATATATATATATATATATATATATATATATATATATATATATATATATATATATATATATATATCGGTCGGTCGGTCGGTCAATCATATACTGGAACAACTGGTGTATATATATATATATATATATATATATATATATATATATATATATATATATATATATATATATATATATATATATATATATATATATATATATCACTCACACCACACGCACACGCACACGCACACGCGCACGCACGCACACACACACACGTATGCAACTATTCATTAAATAGAAAACATGATCATTCAAAATGGCTGACTTACGTGGCTCACAGGCAGTGAAGAGATGCGTTTACTCTCTCCCGGAGTTTGAGACTACTGAACTCTCACAGCGTCTCCCATTGTGCCCCGCTGTCGCCTGTGTTTGTTTGCAATTAATCAATACGCCGTATGTTTAGTGTCCGGGGTCGGTGCATGTCACGTCGTCCCAGTCGCTTTTTTGCACTGATGCAAAGTACGTTGTCTCAAACATGGGTGTTACCCGATTTTACGGAGACTGCACAGCGGCCTATTTCGCACCACGTGTACACGTCTTTTGTTTCAAACGTGCTATACGAGGTACACAACAAACATCCAAATACAGTTTCCACAATCTCAACTTGCCTCAATTCCAAACTACCTTCAATCCTCAAACCCAAACAGTACCTAAGTAATAGTATCCAAAAATAACCAAATATTACAATTATCACCCATTGTGTATCAACCCGGCCACACATAGTTATACTTACTGAGTGTAGTTCCAGTTGTTCCAGTTGTTCCAGTTGTTCCAATTGTTCCAGTAGTTCCAGTAGTTCCAGTTGTTCCAGTTGTTCCAGTTGTTCCAGTTGTTTCAGTTTTTCCAGTTGTTCCAGTTTTTCCAGTTGTTCCTGTTGTTCCAGTTGTTCCAGTTGTTCCAGTTCTTTCAGTTTTTCCAGTTGTTCCAGTTGTTCCAGTTGTTCCAATTGTTCCAGTTGTTCCAGTTCTTTCAGTTTTTCCAGTTGTTCCAGTTGTTCCAGTAGTTCCAGTTTTTCCAGTTGTTCCAGTTGTTCCAGTTCTTTCAGTTTTTCCAGTTGTTCCAGTTGTTCCAGTTGTTCCAGTAGTTCCAGTTGTTCCAGTTGTTCCAGTAGTTCCAGTTGTTCCAGTAGTTCCAATTGTTCCAGTTGTTCCAGCTGTTCCTGTTGTTCCAGTTGTTCCAGTTGTTCCAGTTCTTTCAGTTGTTCCAGTTGTTCCAGTTTTTCCAGTTGTTCCAGTTGTTCCAGTTGTTCCAGTTTTTCCAGTTGTTCCAGTTGTTCCAGTTCTTTCAGTTTTTCCAGTTGTTCCAGTTGTTCCTGTTGTTCCAGTTCTTTCAGTTTTTCCAGTTGTTCCAGTTCTTTAAGTTTTTCCAGTTGTTCCAGTTCTTTAAGTTTTTCCAGTTGTTCCAGTTCTTTCAGTTTTTCCAGTTGTTCCAGTTCTTTCAGTTTTTCCAGTTGTTCCAGTTGTTCCAGTTCTTTCAGTGTTTCCAGTTGTTCCAGTTCTTTCAGTTGTTCCAGTTGTTCCAGTTCTTTAAGTTTTTCCAGTTGTTCCAGTTCTTTCAGTTTTTCCAGTTGTTCCAGTTGTTCCAGTAGTTCCTGTTGTTCCAGTTCTTTCAGTTGTTCCAGTTGTTCCAGTTCTTTCAGTTGTTCCAGTTGTTCCAGTTGTTCCAGTAGTTCCAGTTGTTCCAGTTGTTCCTGTTGTTCCAGTTCTTTAAGTTTTTCCAGTTGTTCCAGTTGTTTCAGTTGTTCCAGTTGTTCCTGTTGTTCCAGTTCTTTCAGTTGTTCCAGTTGTTCCAGTTGTTCCTGTTGTTCCAGTTCTTTCAGTTTTTCCAGTTGTTCCAGTTCTTTCAGTTGTTCCAGTTGTTCCAGTTGTTCCAGTAGTTCCAGTTGTTCCAGTTGTTCCAGTTCTTTCAGTTTTTCCAGTTTTTCCAGTTGTTCCAGTTTTCACTCGGTTATATCCGGACAAAATAAGTAAGGCAAATATGCTTATATATTTCGGATCACAAATACAAGTTATATGTTTCGTTTATTAACACTAACGTATTGAACAACACATATTATTCTACAGCAGACGGCAACTCGTGCGTGCGGGTAACGTAGTCATCATGTATAGTTGTTGATATAATAGTCGAGTTGCCCGGCGTTGTACGCGAGAAAAGGAGCTGCGAAGGAACTTATCTGGACGTTAGCCGTAGATCACGTTACTCGGAACAATCGTACAAAACACGCGCAGCGCGTACGAACTCCTATTGTTCAGAGTTAAATAATCTACGTCAACCGTCCATTTAGGTTAGTGTTTGTCGCATAAGTTGTTAAAGTCAAAAAACCGTATAGAGTATAGTATTTGTTCAGACCAACCACTCCTCAACACGTGGTGTGGGACATAAGATATTGCCAAGTTTAAATATTTACTCGACAATTTATTCAAACATTAAAATATAAATATTATGTAAAAAACACAAGAAGCACCAGAAAGGTGAAAGAAATGCAAAAAACATATTATTGTATTCGCCTTCTAAAACAATAAATTATTGTAAAAAAAAGTTTTAAAACAATTTGCAAATGAGCGGTGGTCTAATGGTTATTAGAGTACATGCCTATGTACCGCGAGGAGGGTGGATCAACTGCACCTCCTCCGTTTCGAAGCTTGGGCAATTTCGTTCACCCCACTTTGCCTGTGTCTTTCGGAAGAGACACTAAAAGCCGTTAGTCCGTTATATGTGATGTTTATGCAAGGGGAAGTAAAATATCCTACGTAGGGAAAAGGAAAACCCTGTCATCGACTAACTAATTCTACAGAAGGAGAACTCTGAAAATAAACCACTCCTATGTTAGGGGGGGGCCCCCCCCCCCCCCCCCGACAGGGCTGTTTGGAGTTAAATGGAATAAGTCAACTAAATCAACCGTCAATGTTAATTAATATCCAGTTCACTCTTTAGGTGGCGCCACTGCTCACTGCTGATGATATTCGTTTGTCCCGCAAAACATGGGACGACCAAATGACCACCCACCAATACTTAATGCTATACGTTTTTTCGGACTTTTAGACCTTATGCGACCAGGGTTGGATGTAGGTTTGTTGGCAGGTGGGTTTCAATCAGTCGTGGGGGAGCGTCACATGTGTCGTTCTACTTACATAAGGGTTATATTAGCCGGCTGCTAATACTTCAGTATTTACATTGACACTAGTTCCGATGTAGGTTTATATATGTGTTCCTTTATCATAATATTTGCCATGGACACAGGGGGTCTAAGACCCCACTCCATGGCCCAAGGGGTTTTAAGATCCATAAGACCCCCTGGATCCGCTGCTGGCGACGACCCCTAAATGAGTGGTCTGTTGCAAAGCAGCTTTGTCATCACTTATTCATCACTTTGTAATCACTTTGTCATCACTTTGTCATCATTTAGGTGCATTCTACTGAAACGGCTCTTGTTAACGTACAATCAGACATCCTTCTTATTAACGACCAACACAAACAAACACAACCGATTTTGTTTATCTGCTGCATTTGATGCCGTGGACCATGACCTTTTGTCTAACACCATGAACTGTTCGTCTGTAGTATCAGGCACAGCTCTAAATTTGGTTTCCTCTTTTCTGCAGCCAAGATCCCGCCGTGTTATCAACAATATGTGTTCATTGATGCGCAGTGTGGATCGAATTCTTTGAGAATTATGGGAAAGATGAAAATCATGTGGGAACCTTGTCAACTGGCCCTGTACAGTGACGTGCCTGGATGAACGAGTGGCCTAATTTTGCTCAAAGAAATAACGTTCTCTATCTGGTTGTCCGTGACTCTGTGCATGGTTTCGTTTATCAGTTGCTGGTGCCGACAGTTTTGCGAACGATTCTATTGCAGACAGTGCATGTCCAGCCGGGTCATTGAGGAGATGGTCGGTCTTATGAGCTGTTGAAGGCTCGATGCTGTCGGCCGGGCATGAGTCGCTGTGCTCAAAGAAAGAGGCTACTGAAGATGCCGATCAACATAAATGAGACAACAAAGCATCGGCTGATCCCTTCGAAACTGGTTGCTGTGTTTTACTCAAGAATTGTTCCTTGATAACCAGGCTTAAACCGAGTGACCATTTCGGGAAAGACGCTATGTCGTAGGTCAACGTAATGTTGAACAAGGCCTGTATTGGATTCGTCCGCTGTTGAGTGGCCCAATTAGGTGGGTTACTCGAAGGTTATTGAAGTGTGATCCTCGAAGTAGTTCAGAGGAAGTCCAAGTTGAAAGAAACTATCTGCATGATGAGTCAGAAGATGAGCCTGGTGAATTAGAAGATACGTCAGATGATGGTGGTTGGGTCATACCCCATTATGTATTGCAGAGTAAAGAGCAGGAAAAGCTACCTCTTGAAAAGGGGCTGATCAGCTAGAATGCCGTAGGACTGGCCGACGGACAAAGGGGTACCATAGTAACCCTTCTAATCTACCCCGCTCTATGTGCTTTGATCAAGGATATTTGCCCGCTCATGCGGGATATGGTGAATGCTGCTATCTCGAGAGTGTGTGTGTGTGTGTGTGTGCGTTCGCGCCCGCGCGCGTGTGTTTGTGCGTGTGTGGGGGGGGGGGCGCACGCGGTCCATTGATCGCCCTTATATAGTTTCTAGTTTCGTACAACTTCATTTGTGATTTGTACAAGGAAATACACTCAGCGACTAACCAAATAAAATGAAATTAAGCAAACACAATGCTCGTTGGTGCAACACTTTATCGACAGACGCAAATAGGAATATTCTTGAACTTGTGGTGTTTTTAAGTGATTCAACACCAGCGAAAAGTACATCAGAGAATGCGCAGGCGAACGGCAGGTGGCGCAGCGCCCCGGAGCCACAGAGGGCGCTGTGCTGCGTGACGTCACACTGGCAACAAGACAGAGCAACACGCTTTCAATGTATGTTTTCGTGCGTCGGCGGAATCACGTTGAAGTGACGCTGCTTGAAAACGGCCGAAGTCTCGGGCGACCTAGGGCAGTGCGGCAGTGATGATGTCGACGGCTGAATGCCAGCAGCGCTGCCACGTGTCCGGGTCGAAATGGTCGACGACCTGGGGAAGTAGTTCTACGAGCGCGTCATCCATCAACTGTAAGGAATAAACCGATACTGCCTTATAAACAGATGGTGTTGTAATAAACAAATAAACAGAAGCTGGGTAACCATGAAATTGACTCTCAAGCTAACTCTTAAAATAATTGTACAATAGTTTCAGTTCACACGAAACATTATAACCAACTTTAGACATCGATTATATTGACACAAGTCATACAAAAACGGAAGTGCAGACGCTAACTTTTTGGTCGCGAATTTCAATCATATAAGAGTATTTTTTCATTCTCTATAATGTTAGTGTACCTTTAATTTGCATAAAACGATTAGAAACTTATTTTCGTTATCCAATACACAAATGTATAGCATTAACTGTATACACAAAGCTCTATCTCCAAAATAAAGTTATCAGACCAGTGCTGCCATCTAACGGTAACAACCAAACCATGTGCCAAACTCCCAAACATTGGCGCTACTGGTCAGTCACCACTGCCACAACTTGATTATAAATTCAAAATAGGCAGTTGCGGAGTCGTTTAAACTCTTGGTAGGCATGGCAACGGAATTATTGTTTACAACTTGTCATAGCATTTGCGCACCTGGGAGACGTAGAATAGTTTCATACAAACACGAACTTTATTGTGCATGTAGACACATTTTCAATGCAAACACCACCCACGATTGTAAGCAATTTAAATTTGGAGATTTCTTGAAAAATATTAGGAGTTTACCGAATGAAATGAATATGTTGAGAAGTTGCGCTACTGGTAGGGAGCCGAATTCACGAAGGCGGGCGAGACTTGGCTAAGCGAGACTACGACAGTACCTGGAAGCCGGCAGCGGTCACGCCAGCCCTGACAACGTGCTGCTTAGCCAAATGTCCGGCAGCGGCCTCCAGCGAAGGGCGGTCATCAAGGAAGTTAATCAGCAAGTCCAAGCCGTTGATGACACGCACAACGTGGGCCTCGAACTCGGGGCTGTGGATGTCGGCGACGTTGACCCGGGCGAACAGATTTTTAGCATCTGGGTTTTTCTGGAAAATGCTGTAACAGGCCGATTTACTGTCTGACTGACTGAGGGCCAATGGTCAGGGCGATTATTAGCAGGCGGGCAAGATCCCAAAAGGGTATTTTTTAACTCATACAACTCGTGTAAGGGTCAGTAGGAAGCAAGGGCTGGGCGTCGATGTCAAATGCGTACGTGCGTGCGTGCGTGCGTGCGTATGTGCGAACGAGCGATCGGTAATGTGTTAATGCGACAATACGCGTATGAAACTGTGTAATAGATACTTGAAAACCGGTAATGCATAAACCTGCCCATTCTATGTAAACATTACGCTGCTTCGTTTTACCATTTTAAGTTTTAAAAAAAAGCGAACAGAAAATCAGAACCGACAAGATGACACTTACTAATCGAAGACTTCCTCTCCTAACTCAATTCTCACTTGCTCCGAGTTCTCCGCGCTCCACACACTCTCCCACATCAAGGTGACATCGGCGGCGTCTTCGTGCGTGCACGTGGTCGCCAGACTCGACGTGACGCACGAGAGCGCCACCAACAGGAAAACGGTCTTCATCTTGAAGGCAGTTTCTGTAATGGTTACAATTTACGTTAGTGTCTTGGATAGTGAGAACGGACGGACGGACGGACGGACGGACGAAAGAACGAACGGAACGCTTAACTGAATAACTGACTCACTGTACTGCCTTAATACACTATCGTCCCACAAACTTCCCTCTCTGCCTCGTTCCCACCAGCACCCTGTATCAATATATCTGTATCCAAAACTGAAGTATGTCAAAAATAAACCGCTAGGTAGAGACTCTTTCTCTCTCTCTCTCTCTCTCGCTCTCTCTGACCCACAACTTCGGTGGTCTTACTTTTGTCGTTGTGTGCAGTTCTCTTCTCACAAACAGCATATTGGTATTCAAGATTTCCCGATTAAGCGTTTACGATTAAGCTGACGACACTCAGTCACCCACATACAGACATTTCCGTATCTCCAGTGGCGCCTGCGTCCATACATGATAGATACCCGAGTAACCGAGGCGATAATGTAGGATTTTAATCGCTGTCGAATAAAATAAGAAATACTGGATACTCCTTTCGAAGTAAAAAAAACCCTTGTCTGTCATGCGGTAGACACCTTTATCGAATTTACGTGGATGCCAATATTGCTGGAAATCGAAAAGGTTGCCGCAAGCAGGCTAGATTCATTCAACCATATCATCGTGCTTGGGTAGTTGGTGACGACCTGTTTGGTTGAGAGATGGAGTTCACAGCAGGTTATACATCTACCCCTCCCCCGTGTTTGGTTGAGGGATGGAGTCCACAGCAGGTTATACATCTACCCCTCCCCCGTGTTTGGTTGAGGGATGGAGTCCACAGCAGGTTACACATCTACCCCCCGTGTTTGGTTGAGGGATGGAGTCCACAGCAGGTTATACATCTACCCCTCCCCCGTGTTTGGTTGAGGGATGGAGTCCACAGCAGGTTACACATCTACCCCCTTTGTTTACTTTTTTATTTCCCCTGGCATAGACCCCAGGTAGAAGGGACCACCAAAATATATCATGGTATACCTTTGTATTTCGTGGTATTACATGGTATACCATGGTATTACACGGTAATCAGTGGTAGACCATGCTTTTTCATATATTGTGTATGGCAATTGTATGGTAATTGTATGGTAATTGTATGGTAATTGTATGGTAATTGTATGCTATACCATGGGTTACCTGTTTCAAAATACCGTGGTAGTATACCATGGTTTCCATGATATAGCATGGTATTTTACCATGGTTTAACTGTTTCAAAATACCATGGTATTTTACAGTGGAATACGATGGTATATTTTCGTAAGGGCAACGAAGTATAGTGTATCTTCCGAAAGACACAGACTCGGTGGGGCTAACGAAGTTTCTACAGTTTAGAAATATCAGGTAAACTTTAACCTCGCACTGCTCGATTGAGACTCCGGCGCTAATTTGTACTTAGCCAGTAATATAAAATAATATACAATACTTCAGAACTACAATACAATACGGTTTTGGATGTTGGTCACTTACAAAGCAGTAAATTCCCCACGGATCTTGAACACACAGTGAACACACAGTGAAACACGGCGGTTGGTGATATGCCAAAATTAGACTCTCGATTAACGTCATTTCGTTCCACTTTGTATTTAGGGTTTACGTATTTTAATTGGCTCATAGAAAACAGTAAAATTCATAGAGTTAAAGTATCAACTGAGCATTCAATGGTCTATTTTGTGAAATAGAAAACATTGAATCCTCCAATGCAATAGTGAAGCGCATTGGCAATGCGGTTAGAATATCGGACTCTCGATCTAGAGGTCCCGGGTTCGAATCCACTCGCTACTGTTTCAACGTTTGTACAATTTCGTTTATCACACGTTGCCTCGATTCACACTGACAATAGAGAGTGGTGGGTATTTATGAATGCATTGTCTTCACGCAGCAGTTCCAGCGTGGCAGAATGCAACCATGGGAAGTCGGGTTGGTGACAGAATGAACAGATCTTTCAAGGGTGAAACGTATGGCACTTTAATTTCATGTTCCCTTATGATAAATAATTATGACTGAAAACACATTGTGTCCACAAATTCAAACAATTTGAATAACATGTCATTTGCTTATACGATGCCAGTTTGATTTCCTTAAACCAAAATAAAGTTTAAATTCGCAGGTATCAGTGATTGCTCATATCTGTCATAATTCTTAGATGCTAAGCGACGACCGATGGTTGGTTGAAGTTCAAATAACCCTCTGTGTAAACTCAAACGTTGAAATCAATAGAATTACGACTAGCAATACACAATTAATTAGTTTTGGTCATCTCTTCGTGTAAACCCCGCTTTATATATACAGCATAACATTCAAAATGGTTGACTTACGTGGCTCACTGGCAGTGAAGAGACGCGTTTACTCTGTCCCGGAGTAGCTGACTGCCCACGTGTCGTTGGTGCCCACATTATATACCCGCGCCTGTTTTTTTTATTATTCAAACCCTTATGTAACATCCTATTGGGCCGACTTCCCGGACGGAACGCAATTAATTTCGAACCGTCCAGTCACGTTTAAGACGAAGCAAAGTGCGGGGTCGTATTTACGTAGTAACCTCTGAATTGTCCGACTTTCAGACGCCCGTACATCGACGGAGTGATCACGTTTACGTGTTCTCACCCATAGTCCATATGTAATATCGGTCAATTTAACTTCACCGTGCTATGTGTGCTATAGTTTTGCCTAAGTGTATTTAACAACCGGCCACAAGACATCACCTCGTTTATGCAAAAGTTACATTTTGGTACAAAGCACATTTCCGTTTGAATAATGCTATATACTTGACCCAAAAGTACACCGTAAATAAGTGTTTATAATTTATGAATCGCTCGCAGCGGTGTTTTGAAATACGTCATCAATCGACAATAAAGGCGTCATATTTAGATTTATGCGAAATTATGTCTTCGAAAGTGTCGGTTAATTATTAATTTCTGATAGGTAATAATAACTCGCGGATGACACAAACCAGGACAACACGTTTGACACATAAGGGGATACCCTGGACTAGATAGCACATCCTATTTTGATTACCGGCATTGCGAAAGTGACATTTTAAACACAATCCGAGGCAAATAATCGCGAATATTATTGGCTGTCATCAGATACTTGGACATATTCCAACACTGAAGCACGTTTAATGTAACACGATTAAAAAAACGGTAGACAACGCTGTCCAATCACAAGAGAGTTCAGTATTTGTCATTAAGGACGGTTAGATTGTGAAGCTGTCAACTCTATGGCGACATCTCAACACATGTATGTCACCACCAGAAACCAATTTCATTTAACCTCAGAACACCCCACAACCCCCCATCACCCACCACCACCAACCCTAATGATACTTTGAATTACAGCGACCAGGGTGGACAACGTTATAAGACTCTTCACATTTTGTAAAACAATCAATTTACCCACCCAATTAAACACCCTACCGCGATCCATCGCTTCCACACAAAAAGCTCCGGCTTTTGTCATATGTGATTAAACGATTTGCTTCGTTGATTTTCACGTGTTTTGCTTGATTAAGTTAATTTCCGTACGATTGTATCATACAATTTAATAAATTACGGACGTAAATAAACTTGTGAAGCCGAAAACCTGAAATCGCGCCACTCACAAATTGTCACGTTTTTGCGCGGGCGGGCCGGACGCAGAAACAGACCAGAACTCGTGCGTAATTCGGGTAAAACGTTCGGTAGGTGGCGCCACCAACGGAAAACAAATTCGGTAAACCTTCTTGGAAAAACCTCGCGCCGTGAGATCCTATGTGGGACTCGATTTTCGGCTATTTGTCTGTGCCAACTCGGAAGATCTGTCGTCCTACGTCGCCCTGTAATAGGCTGTACTAGTCAAAATTACAGCGATATTAGTCAATTCACACTGCTGTATTTTGAAAAGTGCGGCCTGTAAAACAATGATGTCACCATCAATTGATTTTGGGGTTAAAAGTCACGTATAACGACAATAAGGTGCATTGGCAAAATTTTGCTTGGGTTTCGGCAAAATAATATAAAAACTGAAATATCATTGTATTAAAGCGAAACAAAAATCATGGTTTTGGGGCTGTGCACCTAAAAGAGAAAATCAATACTATCACGTCAGTGGTTTACTCAGAAAGTGTTCTAAAACTGGGAGATTCCGGTCATTTCACGAGACTGCAAATAACCTATTAAATGACATAAAGGGAGGCTGGAATCCACAGAAACAACGAAAAGTCTCAAACAAACGTGTTATTTTGCCACAAAAAGGACTTGTTCAGTAAACAAACGCCAACATATGTTGAGTTTGGACGCAAATAGCATGGCCATATCCTACTGGCAAGTATAGAAATACGTGTATACAAATGTTCATTTGGCGAGCGAAGAATGCCAGCATACAACACTCGTATGTTTATCTAATAGGGTAGAGTAGGGTTATCTAACAGTAGGGTTATCTAACTTGTGTGTTCAACAAGGTTTTCCTACTAAACCACTGGCGTGGTATACTTTATTCTAGTTACAAATGGTTATGTTTTAGTAGCTCTTATAGGTGCGTAGGCCAAAAATCATGACCTTTGTTTCGCTTTATTTATTTATCATTTACATTTTAAATAATCTGTCGCTTTCAAGTATCTTCTATATCAAATGTGGGATAATAAAAACACGTTCATGCCATATTATTTTCAGGTCAATATACGTTTTCTAAAAGGTTTAAAAATTCCATCTCTGTCTAAAGGATGCTTCCCTGGTCTCTTCTCAATACAGTAAGACGGTACTTTTATTTACCAATCGAGCTACATATGTGCATGTAGACGTATCTGGCTCCACAGCGCACACAATAGTGGGCCCCGCCCTACTTAGTGTACGTGTGTACGTGTGGCCCACGGGGAAGTTTTTTTCTCAAGTCTGGTTTACACAATGGTACACTTTTTGCGCATGCTTGTATAAACACGAGCCTTGAAACAACGAGAACACCAGAAGTTCGACGAATACTTGGTCCTTGGACGGAATAGAAGCTTTGTGGGCGATATCTAGTCTAACCATACACAGAAGTAGGCCACAGAGCACAGGGACACACACTTGGTAGAAGGTTCCGTACGTGGTCTGTTCTACTGACACGTATAGTGGAGACCGGGTTGGTTGCGACAGTGGCAATCTGTCATCTGAGCTATGTTTTGGAGGCCACCCCGAAAAGACAGAAGTGGAAACACGATGAGCTGTACTATGCTGGAAAATTCACACCGGTGAGCCAGAAAGGCTACAGATGTGCATAGTTTTATCCAGTGATGTATTGCAGACATGTTCATGACTAAGCATTTTGTGTTGTACGGTTGTTAAATGTGAGGTAAAATGACATTGGTTAATCGAATTTCTGTTTTACAGAAATTGTGACACTGAATGTGTTTATAGACACATTGAAGCACAAGGTTTGGCGACAAACTCAAATAGGCTAGTTTTACGACATACGACTACATTACTGGAACCTTGATGCGAAATATACGTCGCTATTATGTAGAACACGTATGTGCCACAACTAAACCCCCTACATTGCAATAATTTTATGTAACTTCGACCTAGCGTACCCCACATGTGGTGCGACGCAGACTGTACAGGAACGCGGTCGACTAGAAATGTCACTGGGTTGGTATAAGGTTAGGACACTCACCAAAATAGACGAAAACAATAGTAGTAGTCCAAGTCTTCGCTGCAGTATAAAAAAAACGTTGTATGGGTACCGTGTTATGTGTGGTCACCCCGTGTTGTGTGTGGTCACCCCGTGTTGTGTGTGGTCATCCCGTGTTATGTGTGGTCACCCCGTGTTGTGTGTGGTCATCCCGTGTTGTGTGTGGTCACCCCGTGTTGTGTGTGGTCATCCCGTGTTGTGTGTGATCGCCCCGTGTTGTGTGTGATCGCCCCGTGTTGTGTGTGGTCACCCCGTGTTGTGTGTGGTCACCCCGTGTTGTGTGTGGTCACCCCTTGTTGTGTGTGGTCATCCCGTGTTGTGTGTGGTCGCCCCGTGTTGTGTGTGGTCACCCCGTGTTGTGTGTGCTCACTCCGTGTTGTGTGTGCTCACCCCGTGTTGTGTGTGGTCGCCCCGTGTTGTGTGTGGTCACCCCGTGTTGTGTGTGGTAACCCCGTGTTCTATGTGGCCATCCCGTGTTGTGTGTGGTCACCCCGTCTTGTGTGTGGTCACCCCGTGTTGTGTGTGGTCACCCCGTGTTGTGTGTAGTCACCCCGTATTGTGTGTGGTCGCCCCGTGTTGTGTGTGGTCACCCCGTGTTGTGTGTAGTCACCCCGTATTGTGTGTGGTCGCCCCGTGTTGTGTGTGGTCGCCCCGTGTTGTGTGTGGTCGCCCCGTGTTGTGTGTGGTCACCCCGTATTGTGTGTGGTCGCCCCGTGTTGTGTGTGGTCACCCCGTGTTGTGTGTGGTCACCCCGTGTTGTGTGTAGTCACCCCGTATTGTGTGTGGTCGCCCCGTGTTGTGTGTGGTCACCCCGTCTTGTGTGTAGTCACCCCGTATTGTGTGTGGTCGCCCCGTGTTGTGTGTGGTCACCCCGTGTCGTGTGTGGTCACCATGTACGTGACAGCCCCAGACGTAGCCCTGAAGACACAATAAACTACATTACTTACGTCCAACGACACGTAAACTTAATTCAAAGATGGGTGCATATAAAAATAATGTTTCAGTATAGGAGAGAGGGTTATTAGCTTCGCCTTAATAAAACTTCAGGACACGGATAATCGGAATATACATAGCAGTGGCCAGAATGATTGTTTCCGTCTATCGGTATTCAAAACTATTTAAAGTGTTCGACCATGTGAATAATTTACACATGGGCAGCGCTATCTGTCACGACGATATTGATATGACGCTGACGCTATGCAACCAGATAACATGGCATTGCAGCAAATTAACAAATTTCCAGACACACAAAGAACGTACTTTACGTCCCTACTTTAGATTAAGCCCCACGATGATGCTCAATCAGTACCTTCGATCCGACAAAGTTTAAAAATGTTCTCTTATCAGATACAAATTCCGGACAATGCCAAACAATGTAGATGGTAGGGTATATTTATTATAAGTTGTCCAGCCGCACAGACCGAGCATCAATTTTGGCCCAGACTGGTGAATGAATTAGAAATGTTGGAACGTTACCATCAAATCAAAGATGTAATGTAGTAGTAAAAAAACATTAACTTTACGAATGTATCCGATGTGAGAATACTCGGGAAAAAAATCACTCATTAAGCTGCCACAAAGATAATTATTTAGAGTTATTTTCTATCTGTCGGACAAAGACGGACGCAGTGGGCGATTTGAGTGTTGAACCACAAAGACCACATTTACAATCCATCTGCCATTACCCAAACAAACAGTCCCTAGGATAGTGACGATTGCGTGTTATGAGGGAATTTTTATCATCGCCAATGGGTAGATCAGAGGCGAGTGGTTCAAGGAGGCGAATGTACATAGACAGAGGCGAGTGGACTTCGGTGCCGGGGAGAGATTCTGCCAGATTGACCCAAAGGTAGTGTACTGATATATAGATAAAAACAGTTAGTGTTTTCCTATTGTGCACACGTTTATGCACGGAGGCATATTTTCCATAAGTAAACTAACTATGCCAATATCACATTTATCAAAATTAATTATCTACAGTCTGCATTTAATCGTTTTCACTCTACGTAAACGGCTCTTCTTAAGGTGCACAATTATATATTTGACAACATGGGCAATAGCAAAGTCACAGCACTCATCTTACTAGATCTCTGCTTTCGATACGATTGATCATTCAATCCTTTTTACAAAGCCTTTATTTACATTTTGGCATTTCTGTCACAGCTCGTCGGCGGTTCAAATCATATTTTCAGACATACACCAAATCATTAATATATCTGGCACTTTATCTTGCCCACAACACCTTCCATTCGGATTTCCGTAAGGATCCGTCCTTGGTCCTGTTCTATTTAGCTTATATACTTCGTCTCTCAGCCAAGTCATCACTAGTCATACTCTCAGTCATCAACTGTATGCTGATGACACACAGGTTTACATATCAATTTCACAATCAAATGCACAAGAATTTGTTTCAACTTTAAGTGATTGTCTCACTGACATCTTGTTTTGAATGGAATCAAGTAAGCTGAAGCTTAAATCAGACAAGACATACCTTATTATCATTGGCACATTCCCTTCAGATACCGTTCGTAATCTAGGCGTTGTCTTTGGCAGTGACCTCAACTTTCGCCAGCATATTTCTCAAGTATGCAAATCCTGTTTCTACCATATACGTGATCTCCGTCGAATTCGTCGTCACATCTTTATCTACTGTTAAAACAATATCAACATCGCTAATTAGTAGCCGCCTTGACTACTGTAAATCATTACTAAATAACATTGCTAAAAGAGACGTAGCTAAATTCTAACGAGTTCAAAAGTGTCTGACACGTGTATTACTCTGGGCTCCTCGTTTTCACCAACACTACCACTACTTGGACAATTACATTGACTTCCTGTTACTTATCGAATACATTTTAAACTGTCCACTCTTACATATCGTGCTCTACCTACACAACAATCACTCTACATGGCTCCTACATCTTTCAAATATTCTTAGGTAGCTCAGATACTCCATTTCATAGCATCTAATCTTTCCTAAAAATAAGCTTAATTTGGGGCCAATGGGCTTTTTCTGCCGTTATTCCTAGGGGCTGGAATGAACTCTCCACCATTTTGAAAACATCTTAAACAAAAGTTACCTTCCAAAAAAACGTAAGACATTTATTTCAAATTGCATTTCCACCACAAATTTTCGGTTGTCCATCGTTCTGATAATGACTTTTGCGCGTCCCTGTTCACAATTATGCTTAATTGTTGTTTTGTTGCGCCTCTGAGCTCAGGTTCCTGAGGATATAGGCGTCATATAAGTTAATTATTATTACTTTTGTTATGACAGTAACACGTGAAATCGAACATGATTTTCAACAAGCAAGTGTCCAGTATCATTGACGGTCATTTACAATTTGAACACTTGAAATTACAGGGACAGGAAATTCTTCAAGTGCATTCCTATGAATACGAAACAGTAGGCACACACACTGACTTGGTCACGTTTGTTCTCTTGCAGTTACGTTGGTCATAGCTTTTGCAGTGTTTTTTCTTGGACACGACGCAACTTCGTGTTTCTCCTGGGATCAGAAGATATCGTGAATATTGGCACTGCCACCGAATGAGTTATTGCAGGGATTTTGCTTTCTTTTATATGAAATACTAAAAAACGGTGTACCTTTTCTATTTATCTGAAAGTAAGCCTTTTCGTCGATGACCTGTTAATAACAATGATAAATGAATATGGCGGGCCCACGTAAGGCGGCGATGAAGGAGAAGCAAAAAGTGTTAATTTCAGAAACAGTTTTTAAATGATTTTTCCACCTTTTGAAAAGTACTTTTTATATTAGGCCCACATATACTATGTACATCAACCAAATCAAGCACATTAAATATATTCATCCGAAATCTGCCACAGTGAATATGCTTCATTTGTAGTAAATTCGTACAAAAGAGTGTCATTAGAAACACAATAAGGAGGTTTTATTGGAGTGCATGTCTACCGTATTGTATGTCGTCACTCTGTACGTAAACACTGTTATCAGCCCCAGACGTAGCCTTGAAAACACAATAAACTACATTACGTACGTCCAACGACACGTGCGATACTTAAGTGAATTAATTCAAGGATGGGTGCGTATCAAAATAATGTTTCAGTATAGGACCGCGCGTTGTTAGCTTCGCAATAGTAAAACTTCAGGACACGAATAATCGGAATATAAATATAAATAGCAGTAGCCTGTGTTATTTGCAAAGTGTAAGCCTGTGTTATGTGTGAAATATAAGCCTGTGTTATGTGTGAAATATAAGCCTGTGTTATGGTTGAAGTGTAAGCCTGTGTGCAAGCAGAAAATGCATAAATATGACGATACCAAACAGAACGAATTAAATTGTTCTGCGTTTGAAAAATCATTGTCAGAGAAACTCAATGTTATGTTACAGCACATACGATAACACCACTAAAACAAAGCACCCGTAAGTAGACTTAACTAAGACGTCGCCATGACAATCAAAGGTATTACTCTGACTACGACAATTGCACATTTCGTTAAATGCAAATTTTCTGGTCGAAAACAGATGGCGGAGATTTATCAAAAATGGTTCAAAACAACAACGACGACGACACCAGGAGAAGAACAACTGCACAAAGACAGCTTCACCGGGAACTAAGACTAATTAAAACAATTACAATAAAGCACCAAAAATATATACGACGAATACACCAAAGCACAGAAAACAACTATAGTACGCACAACATTATGTATGATAATGATAATGATGATGATGATGATGATAGTGATAACAACAACAACAACAACAATAATAATAATATTAATAGTAACAACAATAACAATAAATAATAATAATAACAATGCTAATAATAACAATAAAACAACAAAAACGACGCTTTTACCAAAACAATAACACAGTTGCGACAACAATGAAGCAATCAGGGGAGTAGACAACTATCAGCCAGTTACACGGTCTGTACATCGGGATGTTTACGACCAACACTTCGAGTGATCTTTACACATAAACAGAACTACCGTGCGGTTTGGAAATTGCCTTTGTCCGGTGCTGACCCGGTACTGAGCTGGCACTGACCCGGTACTGAGCTGGCACTGACCCGGCACTGAGCTGGCACTAGGCTGGGTGTAATTTGCTCTGCAGCTGCTGCCACGGCTGCACTCGCGCGCGGCTGGCTGGTACGCATGCGCGTACCATTTTGAATGGAAGAAAGTGGAGTTTTTCAAATATTTCTGCTACCGACAATCGCAATTTGTGCTTTATTGTTTTCGATATCATTTCATCTGCCTGTTGACATCTCGGTATGTTCTTTCTAGTGGTAATACATATACAACATTAACATACAGTTGAATCGTACAGAGATAAGTTGAGGGTGCCTCATTAGAATAAGTTAATACTTGTCATGCTAGTGACTTAAACAATAGAGCTACCGCATCGAACAGACGATTGTAACGACACATAAGTAGTGCTACATCGAACAGACGATTGTAACGACACATAAGTAGTGCTACATCGAAAAGACGATTGTAACGACACATAAGTAGTGCTACATCGAACAGACGATTGTAACGACACATAAGTAGTGCTACATCGAACAGACGATTGTAACGACACATAAGTAGTGCTACATCGAACAGACGATTGTAACGACACATAAGTAGTGCTACATCGAACAGACGATTGTAACGACACATAAGTAGTGCTACATCGAACAGACGATTGTAACGACACATAAGTAGTGCTACATCGAACAGACGATTGTAACGACACATAAGTAGTGCTGCATCGAACAGACGATTGTAACGACACATAAGTAGTGCTACAGACACAACAAAATAAATGCGTTATTATGTACAAGAAAACAGGGTTAGATGAAGCAATAAGATATGGTGGCCGCAGGCACAGCTATAAGCCTATATTATATAATGTCGGTGCCATGTCCAAAGCGCAGTGACACACAAGGATGACAGCGCAATCACATCACGTGCAGGCAGTGGGCAGAGCTATGGAGCAAACGTTTGGAAATAACAAATTCGCAACCGGGCTTACGCGTCAACCTTCAGAAACATGCTCGGAACAACTTGCCCTGCCAATAAACATTTCCATCTACGACGTATCCGCGCCCTCCGCCGTAACATTCCTGAACGTTTGCATATGAAATACACGTTAATATAATAATAATTATTATTATTATATTTATTATTATTACTAGCAAAAATGCCCGTCCCCAAGACGCGATAACTTGGTAGTTCATACGTGACAGTCGTGTTAGCAACATTCACCAAATGTTTACAACCGCGTCACGCACGTGATGCATTGCTCGTTCCTTGTTCAAAATGTTGAAGGTCGCGTGAATTTAGACCCATGGATACTTTTGTTGGTTGTACAATAGTAGAATATATTTTATTGTGTATTACGTTGGTGCGTGCTTTCTACAATAATTAATGTAAACCGCCCAGATGGCGCTACGTACTCTCAAACGGTTTACGTACCGAAGTATTCGCCGCGTCGCGCGTGGTTTCTGCGATTGTTGGAAGTTAGCGTTTTACGTAGCGAACATGTGATTTCCCATAAAATCCACTATTTCGAAAACAATAAAGGCTTTACGTTTCATTCTTGGAGTCGTGCATTAACCCCTGAAAGTTTGGCGCCCGAGGAAAACGTTAATATAGCCACATACAAACATACGCTCGCTCGATTAGTTAAATTTAACTGAAAAATGTGCAAATGTAAGTGCGTGCGTGTCCAATATCACCATTGTGCCACTTATCAATGCCGGATTAACCATGGTGCAAATGGTGTGTTCGTACCAGGTCCCCACAACAAATCCGGGGGCAGGTTATCGAGGATGACGAACTTTGCTGAAAATGTCCGCACCTACAACATGAATATTACTGTCATCTGCAGCACATAATGACGCGACAAGAGGCAAAGTAAATGCACGGGACTCCATCCTCTGTAAGCTTGGTAACTCATGGGACTCCATCCTCTGTAAGCTTGGTAACTCATGGGACTCCATCCTCTGTAAGCTTGGTAACTCATGGGACTCCATCCTCTGTAAGCTTGGTAACTCATGGGACTCCATCCTCTGTAAGCTTGGTAACTCATGGGACTCCATCCTCTGTAAGCTTGGTAACTCATGGGACTCCATCCTCTGTAAGCTTGGTAACTCATGGGACTCCATCCTCTGTAAGCTTGGTAACTCGTGGAAATAACCCAGCTATGATACTCCTATCTGTGTGGAAAAGATCGTAGATGCATCATTTTACGTTTCAAACCAACAGGTATCGACAGCTAGTATGTCCTTGCTCGAATCGCACCACTTGATACCCGGAGAGCAACAGCGAGTGGACCAGAATGCTGATGTTTGGCGAACGAACACCCATTATTCATTATGTCACTAACGATGTGTCGACTGCTGGGGGAATTGTGCTCTCAGGTAGATCTCGCAGCAGCATCGAAAACAAGTGCAAACTATTGCAAAGACTCGATGTGATTATTAGGTATCCTACGGGTGACCCTAATCAAAACATCTGAACTAGATCGCTCATTAACCATATACACAATATATAATCGTTTATTAACCATTGCATATATAATTGACATTTTACTTACGCACGTGCAACACAATTGATTTAAAGCAACTCTGCAAAGGAATCAATACTCAAATTGTCAGGTGGAATTTATTCATTGTAAGACTCT